>JAODAL010026668.1:0-56325 GCA_025379985.1 Phyllomedusa bahiana | reverse complement strand
TGGCTGCCCAATATCCGGGAAAAATTTTAATAGCAAACTTTTAATAATAAAAGTCAAGAAAAACTTTTCCTAGAAAGCAAAAAATTTTTATTTGGGATTTGGAATAAACAAACCAGTCACTGAAGAAAAAATCCTAAAAAAATAAACTCTAAAAATATCTTTTAAAAATTAAATTTTAATAATAAAGATATTCCACTACAATGTCTAACTAAGTCTTGGTGAACTTTATCGTTTTCTCCCCGTCCCCCCGCCGTAAATTTTTACGCGGTAGATGCTGTTTAAAAATTTCTCTAGCTAACTAATAAAATGTTCAAATTTAATCTAACTAAATTGGAAGGATCACAGCTAATGTAGAGGTTTCTCTGTGCAGAAATAGACTAATTTCGCTGACTTTTTGGCCAACGGGAGAGCGCAGGGCCCTCCCTATGAGGTGGAGACACTGTGGCTGAAACGGGGAAACGCTGTTTATGTAAAAGAATTTCATGTAAATTTTCCAGCCAATGAAACCCCTACACACCCCAGTCTGACGTCGCACACAATCTCACCTGCTCTATTCTTAATCTCTTTTTGTGGCACCAAAATTACAGGAAGCGCAAAAAAAAAAGGCGCGATCTTAATAGTGATGCAAGATTTTAACCCTTAAATTGTCGCTGTTTCTGGAAATTTCGATCACCTTAAAAACCTTGCCGATTTAAATTTTGTCGATAAAAATCGCTCAACCCTATTTACCACCTCACCAAACGCATGAAAATGCAGGGCACACATCCAAACCAAAGAGATCAGTTAAGTCATGGTGCACGATATTGCGTCTCAACACGATGTTTTTGCATGTGTTCCGGACCCAATAGACTTCTGGGTATCCAAAATGGACAAATGGCCCGGTGGCTCATACCCCATAGAGGGTTGCCCTGCCCAGCAGCCAGCGTTATCTGAGCGGACCTTTCAGCACAGTGGAGGAATAATTACGAAAAAAACGGCATCCGGCTTTCCAAATAATGTGGATCGTTTGATTTCATAAAGATAAAATCAGGCATGGATTTTGTGATGTTGTGGCCCCAATTGCCGGGGTCACCGATTAGTTCCCGGTTACTTATTTTCCCTTTTATTAAAAACAAATGGTCCTCTTGAAAATTTTTTTTTAAAATGATTTTTTCTTACTGCAATTTTTTTCCTTTTCCCAAAACAGTTCATTTGTGGTTTTGTGTGAGAGACTGTAAAAGCAGCAAGGTTTAGACAACACCGTATTCCATTTATCACTTTATTTTAAAGAAGTTTTCGCCATTGTCATAGTTTTGGGGTTTCATGTTGTGTGAGATAAGCTATAATTTTGGCCCTTTGGAACAGAAATGGGGGCTTCTAAGTGGCCCTTTCTCCTCCAATTTTTTTAATGTGGCTGAGGAAGTCTTTTTATAATTTTTTGGGGTTCATGTAGCTGTGGATAAGCAATAATCTGGTCCTTTGGAAAGAAATTGGCTTTAAGTGGCATTTCCCCCTCAAAATTTTTAAAACAGTGGCTGAGAAGTTTTTTTAAAATTTTTTTGGGTCATGCTGCTTTGAAATCCCAAATACTAAGGTCCTATTATAAAAAAAAATGTTGTTTCTAACAACATTTTTTTTCTTCACAATTGACCAAAGTGGCTCAAGGGTAGCTTTAAAATTTTTGGGGGGGCATTTTGCTTTAAAAAGAGAAATTTCTACAGGTCCTATTCAAAAAAAAAATGTTGTTTCTAATGACATTTGTTCTTCAAAATTGTCAAAAGGGGCTAAGGGGGTCATGCTTTGAATTTTTGGGGGCATTTTGCTGTGACATGCAGCTATACTAGGGTCCTATTCTAAAAAATGTTGTTTCAAACGGGGGGGACATTTGTTTTCACAATTGTCAAGAGTGGCTCAAGGGTGATGGTGCTGTCAGAAACAGGAAAATAGGTGGGAAAAATGTTAAGGGACCATTTTGCAAAAATGACTTTTTATTTGCAAGTCTTTACATAGCAAAATCCTGTATTGAGGACAACCCATTTAAATTTCAATGAAAAAAAGAGAAACAAAGACTGGTGGGATTCCATCCTATTTTAAAAATGTTTTTTCTAGAATTAAAGTATAAAAAAATTGATGACAAAATAGTGTTAAAAAAAATTCCTCTGAATTGTAAAGGGAGGGGACAGGAAAACTTGAAAGATGTGATTATTAGAGGAATGGAGTAGGGCCGGACAGAGAAAAAGTTAAAAGACCATTTCCTCCCGCACGTTTATTTAAAAAAAGGAAAAAGAAGCCAAGATAAGGGCCCTGGGTTTAAGGAGCGTTAACCACCCCGTTTTTTCCAAGTGAAGCTCAATTGGTCCACACTCATACGGAGGGGGCAAGGCTACCCAGGTTTTTGAAATGGTACTGAGGAGGTGGGTTCTACACTTTCCCCTTCCGCCCTTTTCTTCGGACGGTTTCCTTGTGCGTATCAGGGCTTTTTTAAACCCGCGGTTAAAAGATGACGGGCGCCAGCCTGGGCTCTCGTCGCACCCCACTGTTATCAGGCCTGGGTCTGCTGTGGCCGGACAGGTATGTCAATGTCCCGGAAACTAAAAAAGGTGGTTTTTAAAAAATCCTTTTTCCCGGGACTTTTTAAATGTGGGGGTCAGCAGGTTGGGGGTCATGCTGTGGCCCCGGCAGGTATAGTCAAGTCCAGTGAAACTAAAATGGTGGGTTTTTAAAGATCTTTTTTCCGGCCTTTTTAAATGTGGGGGGGGTTCAATTTTGGGTTTTGGGGTATGCTGTGCCCAGGACAGGGATTTCAAAAGTCCAGTTCAAGTAAAAAATGTGGTTAAATCATACTGCCTTCTGGGACTTTTCAAATTTTTGGGGGTGCAGGTTTAAGGGTCAGGCTTTTGGTTCAAGACAGGGATAGTGAAAAGGTCTGTGACTTTTTTTCGTGACTTTTATAAACCCAAGTGTGTTGCCTAAGATGTAGCACGTATCCCTTTGACTGTTGTGGATGTTTTTTTTCAGCTTCTCCCCCCTTGTTTGGGTGTTTAAAAATGAAGGTGTTTTTGCCCCCCATAGATTTAAAGGTCATGTCATAATCGACGCTCACTATCGGAAAACCTTTCGATAGCGGCGGGCAGATATTGATCGATTCGATAGCCAACCAATCGCTCAACACTTGTCATATGTGGCCCCGGACAGGGGCAGTATATGTCCGTTCAACTTAAAAAAGGTGGGAAAGACTCCTTTTTCCGGCATTTTTAATTGTGGGTCAGCGGTTTAAGGGTCATGCTGCGGTTTCCCGGACAGGGTTTGTCAATGTCCAGTTCAAATAAAAAAGGTGGTTGAAAGACTCCTTTTTCCCGGGACTTTTTAAATTTGGGGGTTTTTTTAAACAGGGTTTTAATGGTTCATACTGGGTCCAGGACAGTTCTAGTTTAATGTCCATTTAACTAAAAATGGGTGGTTTAAAGACCCTTTTTCGGACTTTTTAATCTGTGGGGGCAGGGCAGGTTTTAAAGGTCATACTGCGGTCCAGGGCAGGTATAGTCAAATGTCCAGTTCAACTAAAATGGTGGTTTTAAAGATCCTTTTTCCGGGGACTTTTTAATCTGGGGGTCAGGCAGGTTTAATGGTCACCCCTGCGGTCCAGGGACAGTTCTAGCCCTGTCCAGTTCAACTTAAAATGGGGGTTAAAAGATCCTTTTGGGGTTTTTTTAAAATCTGTGGGGGGACAGGTTTAGGGTTTCATGCTGCGGCCCGGACGGGGTTTTTGTAATGTCCAGTTCAACTAAAATGGTGGTTCAAAGACTACTTTTCCGGCATTTTTTAATTTGGGGGTTTTCATCAGGTTTTTAGGGTCTGCTGCGTTCAGGATAGGGATATTAATGTCCATTTTTAAGAAACTTGAGGGTTAAAATTTAATACTGCCTTTGGCATTTTTTAAATTTTTGGGGGTTTTGATGCAGGTTTAAGGGTCATGTTTGGGGTTTTACAAACAGGGAAAGGGGGTGAAATTTGGGCTGTGTGACTTTTTTTGTGGTTTTTTAGAAAAAAAAAGGGGTTTTTGTGCCTAAGATGTTAGAGGTATCCATTTGATGTTGTGGCTGTTAATTTCCGCATCTCCACCCCTGTTTGGGTGTAAGAAAAGGTGTTGTTGCTCTCCATAGACTTTAGGGTTTCATCGCTCATAATGATGCTCACTATCGAAAAAACCTTTCGATGGTGGCCCGCTATCGACTTCGCCCGTTTTGTCGTACCAGTAACGCTTACCACTAATCGTAAGGGTAAGAAGTATTCGGGACTTTGTGTCCATAGTCATTTTAAAAACAATTTGACCCCTAGAACTTGGCTTAATAAAGCTGTTTTGGGGGATGTTTCAGATGTAGGGCTGCGTTGCGTGTGAATTTCGGGAAACGGGAAAAAAAAAATTTCACAAAAAACTTTTGTTTTCAGGGATTTCCCAGTTTGGTAATTCAAAAAATTGCAGAAGTAAGGTGTGATTTAAAAAATCAATTGTAATTGTGGCGGGAAATACTTTGGAAAAAGACCATCAGAGAATTTGTAGGCGTGTGGGTGAAACATGTGAATGATATCAAGCATGGAAAGGTACCCAATTGCAGAACATATGTAACATACAGGGTGGCGATTTGAAATGTGTCAAGTTTGTGGGGATTGACAGAGTTTTCCCCCTTTTTCGGGGCGGCCAACTGGGATAGGTTGCTGCTTCAGAGGGAAACCGAGTGGGATTTTTAGACTCAAAACTGTCTCCCCACAAGGTTTGAATGAACGGTTGGACTTCTGTGTTTCATTTGAAAATCCTTGCTTCCCATCATTTTAGCCTTATCCCATTGACTAGGTTGTTCCTGACTGTCATTTTTTAATCCCTTTGTTTTGTCCTTTTGTGTAAACTTGGCGAAAGAATAACTTCTGCTGCCTCTGTGTCTCCGCCCCCTGGTTTGTGTATCTGTCAGGTTGCCGGGTTACAGGTCAGCTGTTCAGTCATGTGCCCCGGCTCGCGGCGCCGAAGACCGGAAGTTCGGGCCCGGCGGCGCTTTGGCGCTCGAAACCGCACTTATTGCCGGGTGTGCAGCTTGTGACTCAGCTGCCCCTCTTACCTGAGGAGAGAGGATCCCACATTAGGTCCGTTTTGGGGATCATCTGTCTAGAGGATCTTCAACAATGCGCTGCATCATAGCAACGGTGTCGGTTTGTGAGTATATGATAATCCTGTGGGTCTGAGCAGTTTTTCTGTTCACAAAACCCCACATGGGATTTTGCTAATCTCTATCCAGCATGACATGTGTACTATTGAGAGTTATGGTATGCTTTTGACTGGGAAACAGTCTTTTTCTATGACACTTGTGGTAGACTCATTGGACATGTGAGGAGTGTACCCAATTACATGTTTAAATACCGGATGGTATGGATTCCATATACCAGTGTTTATATTGAGAGTATGGTATTCCTTTGACTGGAAACCAGGCTCGGACTGGGCCGCCGGGGGACCGGGGAATCCCCCGGTGGGCCCCCCCAAGTGTGGGGCCCCCGGGGGCGTGCCGGTCCCGGGGCCCGGCCGCGCATCCGGTCATGGCGCCCGGGACCCGCGCCCCCGAGCACCAGAGACGGCCCAGGATTTGGGACTAATGCCCCCGGCTCCCGGGGGGCGCACGGGGTGTCAGTGGGCACAGCCCCCTTTGCGCTGCTCCCCGTGATCTCCCAGGCAGGCTGAAGGCTTTTTGGCCTTCAGCCTGCGGGCCCCGGCCCCCCTACTGCTGAGTAGGGGGCGGGGTGACGTCACTTCCCCGGCCGCCTATGGGGGGCGGCGTCGGAGCAGCGGCCGGGCAGGACCCCGAGCCGGGTTTATGTGGCGGCTGTTGTTTTTTTTTTTTAACTCCCTCAAGGGGGGGGGGGGGCCCTTTTGGCTAAAAGGGGGTTTTCCTGGCTACAAGGGGGGTTCCTGGTACAAGGGGGCCCCTGGCTACAAGGGCCCTGGCTCCCTTAAAGGGGGGGGGGCCCTGGTCAAGGGGGGGGGGGCCCTGGTAAAAGGGGGGGGGGGGGCCCTGGTACGGGGGGGGAAAGGGGGCCCTGTTTAAAGGGGGGTCCCTGGTACAAGGGGGTCCTGGTACAAGGGGGTCCCGGGTACAAGGGGGCCTGACAAAAGTGGGTCCTGGCTAAAAGGGGGGGCCTGCTATAGGTGGCCCCTGGCTACAAGGGGGCCCTGACAAAAGGGGCCCCGGGAACGGGGGGGTCCCTGGCTAAAGGGGGCCTGATTTAAGGGGGGTCCCTGGCTACAAGGGGGGCCCTGCAAAATGGGGTCCCTGTACAAGGGGGGCCCCTGGTAAAAGGGGGGGGGCCTGACTACAAGGGGCCCCTGGCTAAAAGGCGGTCCCTGGTCGGGGTCCCTGGCTAAAAGGGGGGGGGGCCTGGTTAAAAAGGGGCCCCTGGTTACAAGGGGGTCCTTGGGGGACTACAAGGGGGGACCGGGACTACAAGGGGGGGCCTGTACAAGGGGGGCCCTGGTAAAAAGGGGGGGCCCCCTGGTACAAGGGGGGCCTGACTACGGGGGGGGCCCCTGATACAAGGGGGGCCATGGTATAAAGGGGGGGGGTTCCCTGACTAAAGGGGCCCCTGGCTAAAGGGGGCCCTGACTTAAAGGGGGGCCCCTGGCTATAAAGGGGGGGGCCTGGCTAAAAGGGGGGCCCCGCTAAAAGGGGGGTCCCTGGCAAAAAAAGGGGGTTTCACTGGCTACAATGGGGGGCCCGTAAAAGGGGGGGACCCTACTACAAGGGGGTCCCGGGTTTTTAAAAGGGGATCCCTGGCTAAAAGGGGGGTCCCTGATACGGGGGGTCCTGGCTAAAGGGGTCACTGGCTACAATGGGGGCCCTGACCCCCAAAAGGGGGCCCCCCTCAAGGGGTCATGGCTCAAAGGGGGTCCTGGCTACAAAGGGGGTCCCTGGCTAAAAGGGGGCCTGATAAAAGGGGGGGCCCCTGATACAAAGTGGGGGCCTGGCTACTTAAGGGGCCCCTGCTAAAAGGGGGGGCCCCTGCCTCCTCGGGGGGCCCTGACTACAAGGGGGGCCCTGGTACCTAAAGGGACGCTTTGCTCCTACGGGGGGGCCCTGACTACAAGGGGGCCCTGGCTCCCAAAATACAAAAGGGGCCCGGGATACCTACACATTAGCTAAAGGGGGGGCCCTGACTTCCTGCACCTAGCTAAAGGGGATCCTAACTACCTTTCTACCTAAAGGAGCCCCCTAACTCCCGCAAACACCAAAGGGCCTTAATGCCTGTATACTACTTCAGGGGAAGCCTAACTGTTGTATACTACCAAAAGGGGGGTCCATCGTTGCCCCTATAAAAAAGGGGCCCCTAACTCCCTCGCTTACCTAACTGGGAGAACCACCTCCTCAGACTGGGGCTTTGCCTATTTGCCTACCTCCCTAGGGTTTTGTTCCCTCCCTGGTAATATAATTGAGAGGGCAGCAGCCCTTTTTGTACCCTTTCCCCAGAGGGTTAGTCCTCCCCCACCTCCAACCCCTTGGGGACTAGGCCTCTAAGTTATGGCTTGTCCCGTTCTCCCCCCCCTGGGAATTTTGACAGAGGGGGGAAAAGTTAAGAGGTGCGGGAAAAAAATTGGGGTTTTCTAAGATTTTTGTGTGTAATTTTGCAGGGATGAGCTTTTGGCCGGGGGACAAGTCATCATGATGGTGGGGAAAAATGTGCAGAAGAAAAGGGGGAAAAAAAAACGCTAAGAGAAGAGAAGATCATCAGATTGTATCTCCAGTGGTCCCTGATTTTACTTCTATATTGGATAAGTCTGTTTCATTGTAATGTGATGTGACCTGAGCGGTGTCTGACCTCTATTGGTCTCTATTGGTGGGGGTGTGGTTATACCTGGTGGGTTTGATCAATATGTGGTCTTATATGGCATTGTTGTGGTTTTTCCTGAGTGGTGTCGTCATATGTGGTCTCCTATGGGGCGTTGTAGGTTATACCCGAGCTGGTGTCTGACCCCTATGTGGTCTCTTTGCAGTGTTGTAGGTTATACCTGAGCTGGTGTCTGACCTCTTGTGGTCTCTTATGGCGTGTTGTAGGTTTACCCGGCTGGTGTGTGCCTTATGTGGTCTCTTTTATGGCAGTGTTGTAGGTTAACTGAGCTGGTGTTGACCCCTTGTGCTCTCTATATGGCAGTGTTGTAGTTATACCTGAGCGGTGTTGACCCCTATGTGGTCTCTATTGGTGGTGTTGTAGGTTATACTGAGTGGTTTTGCCTTTTGGTCTCTCTAGGCAGGTTTTTTAGGTTTACCTGGCTGGTGTCTGACCCTATGTGGTTCCCTATTGCGGTGTTGTAGGTTATCCCGGCTGGGTCTGATGTCTATGTGGGTTTCCTATTGCGGTGTTGTGGTTATACCCGAGTGGTGTCTGATGTCTTTGTGGTCTCCATTTGCGGTGTTGTAGGTTTTACAGAGCTGGTGTCTGACCTCTATGTGGTCTCTATTTGGGGTGTTGAGGTTTTTAACCTGAGCCGTGTCTGACCTTTTGTGGTTCTATTTGGCGGTGTTTTTTAGGTTATATCGGCACCGGTATAATCCGCGTCTGTGTCCCCGATTTACCCCGTATAGGAGTTAGCTTTACTTTCTTGTGGTGTTTATTTTAGAAGGTGGTGAGGTGTGTGACCAAGGATAAAATGGTGGGGGGTTTGTTGTGGGTGGAGGTATTGTATGTGGGGGAGGGGGGATTTGTATGGGGTGGAGGGAGATATTGTTTTGTGGGTGGGGGGGGTTTTGGATGGAGCTACTTTTCCCGTGTCTTGATATGTTAGACTATGACATTGTTGGACTCTTTGTATTGTATACAAATACAGTTCTGTTTTGCACCTGTAAATTTGTGGGTAAATGGGCCCCGATTATGTCCGGAGGGCCCGGAATATTTTATGTACGTGGGGGGGCCCCCGAAGATAAAATCCCCTGTTGGCCCCGACCCCCGTCCAACATGCTGGGAAAAAAGTCTTTTTATGACATTGTGGGGACTCTTTGGACATGTGAGGGTGTATCCATTCAGTTTAAATACCGGATGGGTTGGGTTCCTATACCCGTGTTTCATAGATTATTTTTGTTTCATTCCAGGATTGTTTTGCCATATATAAAAACTTTTTGAATTCTTAAATTTTTCCTGATATACAGGGAAAAACCCCTTTAATCTGTGAGGGGTAATTTGGGGTCCTTGTTTGGGGCAGTTCTTAATTTTATACTCCCCTTGACCGTTTCTGGGAATTTTTTCCCCCATTTATTTTCTCTAGAGAGTTGGTGGATACCATACCACTTTCTAACTTTTTTTTTCCTTTTTGATGAGGTTTCAGTGGAACCCCCTACCACTGTCCTCTTTATTTTTGGTTTTGGAAAAGACTATTAATCCTCTACATACTGGTGAATCAACCTTTTTTTGACAATTTTGTAGTTAAAAGCTGAGTTGTTAGGTCCCCCTTTCTATTTGGACCTTTTTCCCCGCACCTTTATATTTTTCCATACCAAGTCCCCTGATGAAGTGTTGTGAGGGGGCATAAAAAAAAAAAAATGTCGGGACATCTTTGTGTTAGGGTTTATATATTAAGGGGGTAGGTTCGGACAGGGCCGCCCTTTTCGGGGGCCCCTCCCTGTGTGTCTATAGGGGGGGGGCTGATTTTTTTAGGAAAAAGTTATATGTTTTTTTCTTTTTCTCCCTTTTTTTTTGAGTTATTTTTAAAAGTGAAGTTTTAAAAACTGATTTATGTTGGGTTTGGTTTTGGATTTTTCTGTATAATTTGGGGAATTTTTTTAAAACTTATATTCCCTTTTGTGTGTTCTCCCCCTCTGATGGGATCGCGATTGGGGGTCAGAGCAGAAAAAAAACATCCTCTTTTGCCTCTTGACTTTGAAATACTTTCTGACCCCACCCACTTGTATTAAAGAGGTTTTTAAAATGGATTATTCCACGTGGTGGGTAACAAAAATTGACTTTGGTTGCCTTCGCTTAGGTTGGACGGATGTGCGTGATGATGACGACATTTGTGGCCGTGACTTGGAGGATGAGGAGGTAAAACAGCTGGATGCAGGTTGTATTAACCAGTGAAGAAAAAGATTGACGACGCTGTTCGTTACTGAGATTCACAGGGCACCAACCCAGCGATGACAGGCCTGATGGTCCTGCAACCGACGATTGCGTGTTGTTGCCAGCATTGGAAGGGGCACCTTCTCTCGTACCTCTACCTCCATGTCCTACACCCCTCTTTGCTCGCTTACCAGCTGCAATTCGCTCTATGTTCAGAAAGATAAAAATGTAAAAGGTATGGAAGAGTTTTTTTTTTACAGTCTCTTATTGAGAAACTGTATTGCAAAGACGGCAAATCACAGGTATTCTTAAATCCCTCTAATTTCCAACAGTCAACTAGGATAAGAAACAGAATTGTTTCTATCAAATATCTGTGAAATGCGGTCTGGTGGAAGAACAGTAACACCAAATCAACAGTGTTCTTCCTTCAGTCCCTGAGATTTACAACTGCCCAGTAGGACTAACAATTGATAGTTTTCAACAAACTATCCTACAAGTACACAATTAGCGCCAAACTGAGACACACTGAGTGAAAAAGAAGTATTAAAAAGTTATATGGATTACATATGGCCGTTTTGCCACCACTGACAACAGGCGGCAGTTACTATGAAATATCTGTAAAACAATTTGCGTACAAGGGGGCTATTGGCAAAAAACTGGGACACACAGACACCCATAGAAATGCAGAAACAAAAGGGACAATTTTACCTTAGGTGGGAGGTCTGCTGGCCAGAAAGTGTTAAAAAAATGCTATTTCATGTGAGTTCAGGACAGGAGAGACTAGGCTGCACAATATACACCCCCTTTCTGACCCCTCCACCCCGCCCCCACACCTCTCGGCTGCACACAGCACTAGATTTCTTTACAAGTCTCTGTCTAATTAAATCAGAACTTAAATTCTCTAATCTAACTATATCCTAAGCTTCAAAACTAGAAGGATCGTTTTCTGTATAAAAGTAGACTGCCTCTCTGAGCTGTTACAACAGCTATTGGGACAGGCAGTCAGACGTGTTGCTCTATAGTCAGATCAGTGAGAAATGTGGCTGAACAGGAAATGCAGTTGCATTTATAAAACGAGGTCATGTGATTTTTGCAGCCAATGAGACCATACACCATCTATCATGACGTCGTACACCCAGCTCACCCTGCTCTATGCTCTTCTCTGATTGGATGGCCGCCAAAATTACAGGAAGCGCTGAAAAAGGCGCGATTGTAAACGTGATAAAGATTATCTTTAAGATTTTCACGGAAACTAGCGCGTCATCGGGAAATTCCAATAAAATGTAAAAAACGTGCCGATTTCAACTTTTGTCGATAGTATCACTCATCCCTACACCTGACAGCCATTTGGTTACATTGTCCACTCCTACTCTTTCATTTGTTTTAGCAATATAATGTGTGAGAGGTTTCTTCCATGCACCACTAATTTCAAATCCTCACATCTCAATGGATTTAAAACCCAGGCTTAGACTTCTGACAGGTGGTCTCAATTTCTCCTCAAGGACCTTTTACAAAAAAAATGTAACGTAAATTATCTGATGCAGGAAATCACACCATCACCACCACCATGCTTTATATTTTGTATCAGGTGAGATTCTGTCTATGGTTTCCTCCATACATTTCTTCTGGTACTATGGCCAAATAACCTTATCTTGGCATTGATGCTCCAGATCACATCTTAAAGACCTTGTGGTTTTCATTATGACCATGGGCAAAACTGTAATCTTGCCCCAATGACCTATTACCAGTATTTGGATGCTTAACAAGGGTCAGGTTAGCACTAGGATACTAAAGAACCATTGGCCATTTCAGATTCTGAAGCAACAATGAGCCACAAGGGTCCAATGGAAAACAACCCCATTTGGGCTGAGTTAGGGGACAGTCACTTGTCAGCCACTGTTAGATCTTTGTTAATGATTGAAATTGAAAACAATCAAGATTCTTAATAATTTTGTATTGGATGTGCATATGTTGCTTATAGATTGAGGGTGAGCCCTTAGAATTACAATATCTTCTTTGGCATACCAAAGGTACTCTAGTCCAAAGCTGACTATACCCATTATGTGTAAGTGCTTACATGTGTTGCCTTCTTACAGTTTTGTGTTGTATGGATCTACAAAATAATGTCCATAGACATTTATGAACCCATACTGTACTTTAGCTTGTTTTATGTGGATGCAGTCAGAGCTTATAATATAAATTTTTGGGAAAAAGATTGTGTAAATCTGCAACCAATTCATTATTATAGTTCTATTGTCCCCTAGAAACTTCATTTTTAGGGAAGAATACAGTCCTTCCTGGAGGCATTATATGGTGCCACATGTGTCAATGCTAATTAAAGGGAACCTGTCACTTAGTTTATACTGTCCTTGCCGAGAACAGCACAAGCTAGTGTCAGACATGCTGTTTCCAGCACTGTTCCTTATTCTGTACGATGCAGTAATTTCATAGCAGTTAATACTCAAATCTGACAGTTAGCAGCCTGTTCTGCCAGCTTATTCACAAACGGGTGTAAGGGTATATTACAGTGCTGCCATCAGTCATATATTAACCGTTTCAGGGCCCCATACAGCCAAATCAAATGTGGACCCAACCCATTACTCGTTCCTATTTTTAACATATCACTGGGCCCCTTTTTGATTAGGGCCCCTGACAGGAGTACTGCCCGTACTGCCCTGTTGGCACCCCTGATATATTCACACGGCATATCACAGGTGTATAGCGACGCGTACTGTGCGCACCGCTATACACCTGCAATACACCTGTTGCTTCAGGAGTCGCACTGGCCAACGCGTACTTCTGAAGCACTTCCACTGACATACACTTTCCCAATGAGAGCTATGGGGAAGTTATGAATTACCGTATTTGTGGGACGTAATTTACGTGACGAATTACACCCCACAAATATGCCATGTGAACATACCCTTAGACCCACCCAACTATCTGTAACTGTGAATGGGTAGAAATTTGTGAATAAGCTGGCAGGTGGGCAGGGCTAGCCATGGGTAGGTGGGACTTACGTCAGCTCATAAATAAACTGGACTCTGTGGCAGAGCTTTATATGCTCTGAAACTATAGTACCTTACAGAATAAAGGACACAGCGCTGAAAACAGCAGGTCTGTCACTAGTTTATGCTGCCCTCAGCAAGGGGGACATAACCTATGTGACAGGTTCTCTTTAAACCAAATTCTTTAGTAGATGTTGGACATAACTAACATATATTTAATATAAAATTTGGATACTAAGCGAAATGAAGAAATATTTAAACATTTCCTTCATTGTTTAATTAGTATCGTTATCAGAACACCCTAAGTATATACAGTACTTGGGAGTAATTATACTATGCTAATGTCCAAGGAAGAACATGATAATTATTTATCAGACTCCCAAGCCGGGTATACTAATAATAGCATAATGTTTTAATCCCGTGTAAACACAGATGCTTCTCTGACTATCTCTTTACTAAGACACTTTCCGCTTTATTTATTCAGAGCCCATTGCACAGTATGTATAATAAGACTCAAGTGTTTATATCAATGAATAAATAAATGTTCTGTTAACAGATAACCAAATTTATATATTCAACAACTGAAATGAGACTCATTTACAATTTTATTACATTTCTGAGAGTTGTTATCAGTCTGATATTTTTCCAGTGCTCTGAATGCCCCATAAGCTTCTAAAATTTAAAAATCTGCAAAGACTGAGGTAGATCTCAGCTTTTTATCATGATGTGGTTTTTAGGGATAACATTCTATACTGATTATTTTCTTAACATATTAAAGCAGTTGAAGCTCCTTTTTCTGATAAAGAGTTCCAAATCTCCTGCATGGATCAGAGTTAAGCAGTAAAACTCTGGTTACCTGTAGCCACCATAAGGAGGAGCTCATGAGCTTAGTGCATACTCTTATTCTTCAGAGTTTAATGTTGCGTTCAATAGAAAGATTATTAAATCTAGGGTTATTCATTTAGAAAAAGATGGTTGAGGGGTGATAACTAGGAAATACCTGAGGGAAGACTACGTAACACTTAAAAGATATCTTTTAATGCATCATATTCAAAACCCAATTCACACTATATTGTGAATTTGGTTTTAAATATTAAGAACTATGTTTTAAGCATTATATATTCTTATCTTGAGGTGTTTCCAGTGTTATTATTGGACTACTTTGTGACCATCCCTAAAGAATGTCACTTTTTTTTTGTATTATTGTGACTAATAACTGTTCAAATTTATAATTGGTCAATATAGAGATCTCCCCCATAATCTATTTATACCAGGACTGTATCTATAAAATGAGGGCATCCTTCACATCTAGAGAAAATAAGGTTTTTACACCAAGAAGGGGTACGAACAGTGAGATCTCTGCTAGATGTGGAACTCTCTGCTTGGTAAAGGTGTCATAGTAAAATCACTACAACAGCTGATCACAGGCCTGAGCGTATTCCTGGAGTATAATAATACTATAAGTGTGACGAAAACAGCCTAGTCCGCTGTTTACCCTTGCCCACACCGGCACAGGGAGAACCAGGGAGGACGAGAGAACACTCTCCTCGTCCATAAACACCTGAACTGCTGCCACCAGTTTCATGGTTTAGTTATAAAGACCGTCGCCGGACACAATCTTATAACAAGGCCGAAACCAGCCATGGGGTAGCTATATATTCATAGAACCAAGTTAGGCTTTGAGGCCGTTGAATCCAGACAGATAACTCAGATAAAAGTGAATCGATTTAATTAGCCCTTGGAGGCACACTATACTGATGTATATACACGATGGATAACAATATAACAGGTAAAGGAAGACAGATTCAAATACAGTTAAGTGAGTACAGACAAAAGGCAGGTTAGAATATTCAAGTTACCGTTGGTTGCTTTCCCTTGGGGCCCGGCCGCATGGGAGGCAGATGTGCCTGGCTGCTGATGATGATGTCACGGACCTGCTCTCAGGCACCCCCCTCCTCTGGATCAAACAGAAAGACCACCTCTGGCTCCTAGCTTATATCTGTGAGGGGCACCCACTGGGCAGCCCCCTACACACCACTGGACGCTCTATAGCACTCCTCCCCACTCAGGTACATGCAGTTTCTGATGCAAAACCAAAATTGGAATATAACTCGGCAGGGCATTGCACAGAACCGCGCCGGTGTACCATCCGAACCGTCTGGCTTCCTGAACCTGGATATCAAACACGCTTATCTCTGGGCCCCGTAGCCCGGTTCCTGGATATCTCCGTCCCTGGTCGCTGGAAAAACCGGAAATGGCGTGTGGCGTGCGTGGAGCTCCATATTTTGTGATATGAACCCGCCACGCACCATTATGGAGGCGGATTCGCCTATGGAATCGATATGACAAATCGAGACGACCCACTGTGTTATGATTGCTGGATCTTTGAAGCTGGACTACCATTTGTTCAGGGCTAATGGATTCATGAGGGTCTTATTCATGTTGCCCCCCTGCCTTTGGGGCGACTTCCCATAGAAAGTGCATTTACACTGGGCTTCGTTTTACGTGTGTAAATTGAGCTTGTGCGATGGTGGGTGAAGCTGTGCTCTGACTAGATACAGAAGGTTGAGGGGGGAGAGGAAACTGATCAGTGGGGAATGGAATAAAGGTGACATCTACATCACACCGTCCCGCCTTTGAGGGCGCTAGGGGGCAGCACCTACCCGGTGCTCCACCACACGCCCCCTGATCCCTCCCCTTGTCGTGCAACCCATCGGGCGATGCCGTGGTCCTCGGTCCTACCGTGCGAATGACGAAGTTATACTGCTGGAACAGGCTCCAGCGTAGCAACCTCCCATTGGTTCCGAGACCGTGTGCAGCCAGCTCAGAGGTTTGTGGTTCTGTCTCCACAATAAAATTCCGCCCGTATAGATAGGAGCTGCATGCCGCTGCAGGGCCCTCCTTTTTCCATGGTTGGAATGGCCACTTTCCCTCGGCACAGCTCCGGCTCAGGTACATAACGGTATGTTCCTGTCCCGTTTGGTCCACCTGGCTAGCACTGCACCGAGGCCAATTCACTGGCTCGGTATGTACTATACACTGTCTGGTGAATGTCGACGGCATGTAGTACTGGGAGCCTGGACAAGTGGGGGGGGGGGGGGCCTTGAGGGCTTGGAAAGACCTCTCGCATTCGTTTGGATCGCAATCGACTGCTGAGGCAACCTCTTCCTGGTGAGTCTGTCAGGGAGGCTTTGCCAGGCTACTAAGTGTGGAAGCAACCTCCTATAGTTAACCCAGCGTGTTCCCAGGGAAGGACATCACCTGCTTCATTTGGTCCTGTGTGAGGGCCAGATGCGATGGCATTCCACTTTTTCCGGGCTCTGGCTTCAAGGCCCCCCCACCTACCCGGTGACCCCAGGTAGTGGACCTCACCTCATGCCCAGCTGCACATTTCCGGCTGATGGTCCAAGCCTGCCTGGCGGATACGTCAAGCATCTGCGTCAGGAGCTGGAGGTGTTCCCTCCCCAGTGGGACTAATACGGCTAGTCATGCCAGTACGCAGCCGAGTACCCTTCAAGTCCTTAAGCAGCGTGTTGACCATCCCGATAATAAGTGGCAGGGGCATTCTCATGCCGAACGGCATGACTGGACTCGTACAGTCCGAATGGGGGTTATAAAGGCAGATGCGTTCCCATTGCATCACGGTCAGGGAAATCTGCAATATCCCCGGCTCAGATGCCAAGATGGTCCAGGTACTTGGGCCCCGGCCAACTGATCGATCAGGTGTCATCGAATGCGTGGCATCGGGTACGCATCAATGACCGTGACAGCAATGAGCCCCCTTAGTCCAGCAGAATCAGGTGGTACCGATCCTTCTTGGGACTAGGACTATAGCGAGGCCCAGGCACTGTTGGACGCCTGGATGACCCCCCAGCTTCAGCATCTCGTCAATCTCCTGCTGCATGTTGCTGCTGCACTTTGGGGGAGATCCGATATGCTGAACGCCGCTTGGGGGGTGATCACCGGTGTCCACTGTGAGTGACGGCTGAACTCCGTCCTTCGCAGGCAAGATAGGGAGCAATGCTCGGAAGGGGTAGGTTGCCAACAGCTGGGACCATTGGTCCTCCAGGAGCTGTCCACAATCTCCACAATCCTCTATGGACCCACCTGCCCTGACCGGGACAAGCCAAGTCCAAGAGGATCTCTGTCACATTTCCTCGGGCAGGTTGCACACGGGATGGGCACATACCCTCCCGCTCATGATGCCCTTCATCATGTTCACGTTGGAAGGCCGTCCCCTTCCCTGGTCGTGGTCCAGGGTGGACCAGGTATGTGGTTGACTGCGTGAGTTGCTGTGCACGACATATGGGCCTTCCCCAGGCTGCCTGAACTTGTCCTGTGGATAGCAGTGACCAGGACCCACACATTCTGAACGCACCTGGTAGGATTCTCTCACAAGCGTTCTGGTCGTACCACTGCTTTCTGGTCGGCTTTGGCCGGTCGCATATTCTCGTGCACTAGCTGCGTCAAGGCCTGCATTTTGTCACGAAGCGCACGACATACTCAATGACCGACACCTCAGTGGTGGCTCAGTCGCATTACCAGGCCTCCTTACCAGAGCACAGTCCCCGCCACGTGAGCCCATACAGGAGCTCGAAGGGAGCAAAACCCTTGAGGTTTGTGAAACTGTCCGGTATGCGAATAGCAGGTGGTGGGAGGTACCGCTCCCAGTCGCGCCCGTGGGTGCGACCAACATCTGTAAGCATCTGCTTCAGGTGCCATTAACCGTTCACACAGGCCATTAGTCTGTGGATGGTACGGGCTGGTCCACCAGAAGTTGCACCTGTAATCACTTACACAGGGACTCCATTATCTGCGACAGTGACTGGGTCCCCGTCAGTTGTAGCATTTCCTGGGAAAGCCCACTCGTGAGAATAATCCTCCAGTAAGGCCGTGGCCACTTGTCGGCCCGAGGAGTGGTACGACAAGGCTAACCGCATCCGGGTACCGAGTGGCGTAGTCCTTCTACCGTTCAGTATGAAGCGTTTCACCAGAGCTGCTGGGAATGGACAGCGGTCCAATTAAATCCACAGCCACCCTCCTGAAAGCTCTGCTATGATAGGCAGAGGTACCATGGGGGCTTTGGGCCGCGCCCCGCCTTCCCCGCCCTCTGACAGGTGTCACACGAAACGGCAGTAGCAGCCACATCAGTCCCCCATCTTTGGCTCAGTAAAATCTGGGCCACCTTTCCTTTGTCTTGAGTGATCCCTAGTGTTCGCATCGAATCTCGTGCGCAACCCGCAATAACTCCGCCCTGAACGGAAAGGTACCACCAACCGTCGGTCCCTGGGCCACGCCTCCGGTGAACCCGTCGACGTCACGTGGTACAGCCTCCATGTGGTCCCAGACCACCCGCGCGGTGGTCCTGAGTCCTAGGGTGGCTGTGCCCGCTGCCTCCTTGAAGACTTTCAGGCTGTCGTCAGCTGCTAACGCTGCCTGAAACTCTCAGATAGACATGGCAGATGGATGAAGACTGCCACGCCCTCTGTCGGTTCCATGGGACCTATCTCCGCCCCCTCACCTTCACCTGACACTTACCTAGTCTGATTGGAGGATACCGTCGGGCCCCTGAGGGCCTCCTGGCTCCTGGCCTCCCACTGCGCGTGCAGCCGGCCACGAACGCTGCTAACCGCTGGTGGGGCTCCCCCCCACCCCCCCCCACTCGGCTCTACAGAGTCGCCAGTCATGCTTGGCCTTAAGCCTGGCCCTCCGACAACCTGTTTGTGGGAGACCCGTCCCTGTGGCCCCTCTTCCGGGAGCCCTGCTTTCACCACGCATGCTCCCCCACCACAGGGTCTAGGCCCCCTGACTGCCTGGGTTGTGGGGAGACCCTGCCGCGGTGGCCCTTTCCTGGGGCCCTGCCTCACCTGCAGGCTCCCATACCACAGCGTCTGCCCCTGTTTTTTCCCCTCTGATGCCACACCCAGAGACAACAAATCCCAGCATGGCTTGCTGGAACACATCCTGCTGCCCTATTGTCAAACCTTGCTGACCTATCTCTCTCCACATGATGGAGAGGGACACACCAGTCACCTACACCCATACTCCCATCAGTATGTCATATTCAATGACATTGTTTGCAAACATTAACATGGTTGATGACATATCACATTTGGGGGGACAACCTTGGGGCTTCAGGGCCTCAAAACGGCTACCAGCCGCCCCTAATTATGTCCCTAACAGAATACTAGCCGGAATGTTCGGCGACACTCCAACCTCCCGCATTTCCCTGCCCAGCACCCAGTCCAAATACACCCCTGCAACTGCAGCTCCTCACGCCACTGACAACGCCTCCTATTCCGGAGACAGCCAAGTCTTTCCTGGTATCATGTCCATTGGGACACCACATCATGCCTGCACCACATGTCAATCTCCGCGCCGTGTCCAAGAGTCCCAGGGCAACAGACCGGCCCACGGTGACTGCTGGATAGTATCAAGGGGCCGTCCCCCACCCCCCACCCACACACAAAACATTAGGGGCCTTGGTGAAAGGGGACTGGACTGGCCCTTCTGCGGCGCTGGGGACATGCGGCCTTAAAATGTCCCGCTGTTTGCAAAGGACAGAGTCGGGGTTCCCCCACAGATGTGGAAGCAATGGGCTGGGGTCCCCTGGCATAGGTGTAGGGGGGGGGGGACAACTGGCCCTTGCAGGCATCTTAACCCCTCTCCAACTGGTGTGCTTCCTGGTCCTCCGGTGTCCGGCGATATGTATGGCATACTCATCCGCGAGGCTTGCTGTTGGCGTGGCCCCCGCAGGTTTCGGTTCGACGCAGGTGCTGCTTGGAGGTCCTCTGGCAGTTTCCACAAAAATGCTCCGTGGCGATGGAGCTCCTACAGCAGGCTGGACGGTGGTGATCTTTAGCCCCGAGGTCCACTGGTCGACTGCTCTGCTGAGTAGGGCCCGCATGTTGGTCGGCCCAGCTGTCGTGTAGGACCCCGCTGCAAATCCGGAGCTTCCTTCTGTACAACTCAGGAGGAGATTTTACTGCCAGATCAGTGCCTGCTTGATTCCCATCGTAGTCAGGGGTGTGGACTCGCTGGGCAGGTCCCCGAAGTATCTCCAAGCTTTACCTCTGAGACGAGGAGTCAGTAAACCGAACCCACTGGTCCTCAGGCACATGGTGCTGGGGCGGCAGATCTTTTCAAATGCCAGCAGGAAAGTGTCCCAGGTCTTCCACCTCTATCCCTACATGGGAAAGTCCTCTGCACCTCTACTTTGGACCTGGGTCTCAGAGGCTCTTGACTGGCCGGGGGGGACGATGGCCTTTTCCAGCTGAAGCACCTAGCAATTGGTGTACACACTCACGCTTGAACGATCTCCATCCGCTTCCAACGTTCTGCAACTGCTAGGAGGCCTTGTAGGTCGTCGAGGTCTCCAGCCTCAACTTAGCCAGGGCAGTCTTGAGGAGAATAGCCGATTGGGAGCTGCCCACTGCGCCACGACCACCTGCAACTGGCTCCTTTGAGGAGCCTGAGCTGGACTCCCCCTCGCCTTCATGGTCCATAGCCTGGTCATGGCCCGAGCTCCTCCTGACTCACTTCACCGACTGTTTCCTCTGGGCCTACACTCTGCCCTTGCCGCGACCACAGCCTCGCTTGCAACGCAACACTGGGCTACCTTGACACCAAAAACCGCAACCTGATTTCACCCAAAACTTTGTATTTGCACTCTGAATGGTCTAGTGCTGAGTTAATCTTAAAGACCCAGCATGCATAACCCACTGGCGGCCAGACCCTTAGTGTTGGGAGTACGGGTACACGCACTCACACACACAATTGTCTTGATCCCACCGCTGCCACCAATATTTTAGAAAACAGCCTATCCGCTGTTTACCCTTTCCCCCAACCCGGCACAGGGATAACAAGGGAGGACGAGAAGAACACTCTCCTCGTCCATAACCCTGAACGGCTGCCACCATTTTTTTGGTTAGTTTATAAGACCGTCCGTGATCAATCCTTATAACAAGGCCGAAACCAGCCTTGGGAAGCTATATAATCATAGGACCAAGTAATAGGCGTTGAGGCCGTTGATCAGACATACTAACCCTCAATTAAAGTTTATAGATTTAATTATGCCCTTGGAGGGCAACACTAGACAGATATATATACACGATGGATAACTATACAGGTAGGAGAACAGAAACAGAATACAGGTTATGGAGTTCAGACAAAGGCAGTTATATATCAAGTTACCAGATTGTTGCTTGCCTTGGGGCCCGGCCGCATGGGAGCAGATGTGCCTGGCTGCGGTAGAGATGCATGTCACGAAACTGCTCTCAGGCACCCCCTCCTCTGGATCATACAGAAGAGCCACCACTTGGCTCCTATCTTAAAATCTGCGAGGGGCAGCCCACTGGGCAAGCCCCCTACACACCCCCTGGGACGGCCCTAATGCACTCCTCCCACCAAGGTCAAGCAAGTTTCTGATGCAAAACGCAAAAATGGACTATAACTCGCAGGACATTGCACAGAACCGGGCCGTGGTACCACTGAACTGCTGGCTTTCTCTGACACCTGGATATCAAACACGCTATCTTCTTGGGCCGCCGTAGGCCCGGTATCGGATATCTCCGTCCCCTGCCGTCCTGGAAAACCGGAAATGGGCGGTGCATCGGGGAGCCCATATTTGTGATATGAACCCGCCACGCACCATTATGAGCTGATCGCCTATGAATCGATATGACAAATCGGAATCGAACCAGACTGTGTTATGATTGCTGAGAGTCTTTGAAGCTGGACTACCATTGTTCAGGGCTAATTGGATTCATGAGGGTCTTTTCATGGTTGCCCCCCCTGCTGTGGCGACTTCCTATAGAAAGCATTTCACACTGGGCTTCGTTACTGTGTAAACTTGAGCTTGTCTGTGTGGGGGAAGCTGGGCTCTGACTAATGATACAGAATGGTTGAGAGAACTGACAGTGGGGAATGGAATAAAGTGGACTTCTACATCACAATAAGTATACAGAGACTATATTCTGGAGAAGGGTTGTTGATACAACGGTTTATTCTGATTGCTAGATTTGGACTTGGGAAGGAATCTTTTACCTAGAATAGGACACTTCTCTTTCTTTCTTCTTCGCATTTGTAATGAAGTTGATTAGTAGCACGTGTTTTTTCGCCTAACCAACTATGTTACTAATACAGATAGCACGAGTTGATCTCCTTAACTCACCCTAGTGGTGGATAAAACATCTGTGGACCGCTATAAACTTATTGACTGGTCACATGTTAAAAACAGTGTTTTCATTGGTGGGAATTCATATTTATAATACTGTTTAAACAAATTAAATTAAAAATATTGTTCCTAACCATTTGAAGGTGACCACTGGAAATCAATGAACAGGTTTCCACGTGTAGTTCCTCATTTTACTCAAGCGAGGAGCTTTCATCTACTAAATTTATATACCTAAAGCTAAAAAAATTGGATCTGTCTTACCTTTTAAATGGTTTGTCCACTTTAGACAATGATTGCCGATCAGCAATACTTGAGAACTCCTTCATGTCGATGGGATAGTCCCAACCACCATCTGCATTGCAGAACAGAAAGGTTAGTGCTCGTAAATGTGGAGATGGTGCAGGTCCCAGATGTGGAACTGTACCTCTCAGACAATGATGGCATATCCATTGCAAAAGGCCAATCAATGTCTGTAGTCGGTATTGAGAACATATGGCACGTACTTTTGTTTTAATATGTATTATGGTTATTAAATGTTTTTTTTTACTATCCGGGTTTGTGTACTCTCTTTTAATAAATCCTAATAATGTACTGATTACTTTTAGAGTCCTGAAAATGGAGATAATTGATATTAAAGGTGGTGTTTTTAACTTGTGCCTGTCAGGCGCACTGGCGCCTAACTCCGGAGTGCCCAGAGGTACACCTGGCGGAGTGTTAGAGAGCATACAAACAAGTTTGATTACAATGTATGCCATATTATTCTCTTTAATGAGATTGCTGTCAGCCTAGTTCCTTTTTGCCACACTTAGTCTATGTATCCACTGCATCACTCTGATTCCCATCCTCCTTCTGCTGGGCCTAGGGAACATAGCATCGACATGCCTTTTCTCTGTCTTGAAGGCCACAAAGATATCCCAGTACGAATCACCCAGTCATTTGATCCATTTTAAGGGCACCTCGCCTTCATTTCGCACTTATTTAATAGTGTTCTTCCCTGTGTTGGTTAGTGTTCTTGTGTGCAAATTTTTGCAGTATCTTCCTCACCATGAACTTGTCTCCCTAACCTCAGCTCCTTATCTGCAGCCCACCCTGACCTTTGGCCTTTTCCCATTTGCGAAAGAAAAAAAAAAAAAACTCTGCCTGTCCTACCTTTCCTGCTTGTGACCCAACACATCTCTGCCTATTCTCTTGGTACCAAGCCTCTATGTCAGCTGTCAATATGAGTGATCATGTCAAGGTAGCGACCTGGGAGTTTCCTGAGGCGAAGTCCAGATCCCTTGTACAAGGGGTTAAGGGGTAAAAACCCTGGAACTCTTCAATGTGGTTCTATGACCTAGCTCTTACCTGACCCAAAAGATCAACAATTTTAGTTTGTTAGAGGATTTTGAGAATAAGCTGTGATTTTGCCGTCTTTAATAAGTAGAACTTTCCAAAACTATTCCATAACCTTCACAAATTTTTATATTCTGAACGATGGAGCGAATGCAGGTGGTCAAGCGAGCAAAGAGGGGGTTGTTAGCACATGGAGGAGAGGTACGAGAGAATGTGCTCCCTCCAGTGCTGGCGACAACACGCATGCCAGCGGATCATAGTTCAGGAACCCGTCCAGCCTGTCATCGCTGGGTCAGGGCCCTGTGAATCTATAGTAACGAAACATCGTCGCCAATCTGTCCCTTCATGGTTAATGCAACCTGCATCTAGCAGTCTTACCTCCATCGTCCTCCAGTCACAAGCCACTAATGGTCGTCATCAGCATCATCAGCATCCGCCAAAACATGAAAGCAGCCCAAATGTCAACTCATGTAAACCACCACTGTGGATAATCCATTGTCTGAAGACCTCTTTGATTACCTAAATTCGGTTGGGGTAAGAAGGCAAGTTAAAAGAACAATGAGGATGATTTAGTCCTGCTCTGACGCCCAGTTACTGTTGCCATCATAGGATGTAAGGAAGCCGTTCACTCGGCAAAAAATCCCTGGGCGGATAGGCAACACCTTGCAGTGCCCCTTGCTTGTAGCCCGCAGCCTTCTGGATCAGAAATGACAGGAAGACCAAGACCCCTGTGTTGATGATGATGATGATGATGAATGACGACATTGCGGATCCATCCTGGACGTTTTCCGCAGAAATTTTGCTTGCGAGCCGCATTCATCCATGGACGAGGAGGAAGACGTTGGTGTAGTGTCAATACGTTTCCCGCCACAAAAAAAGGGAGAGGGCGGACGTAGAAGGTCCGCTGGATATGATGCGCAAGCCATGGTCAGAGCGCAAACCCCGCTCCTCGACATATTCGCCGTCAAAAAGTTTCCAGGACCTCTCAAGCCTGGGCCTTCTTGAGCAAGCCTCCCTGATTCCATCACCCCAGGATGTCGTATGCCGCCTGTTGCCGTAAACGCATAAGTAGAGGCAAGAACCTTAAAGTGGTTAACCACACCAACATGTCTAGGTCACATGCAGCGAATGCATATGCTGAAAGGAGGGAACACTTGGCCAAAAAGCCAGCACGCGAAGCCGGGGGCCCCCCAACCACTATCACACACCCACTGTCTCCGCCTCCTGCCTCCACTCCTGCCACCCACCAAGCGTTTCCTCATCTGCCCATGTCTCTCAGAGTCATGAATCAGGGATCATCCTCCTCTTCCAGCCTCCACCGACGCCCGAGTACCTACCACAGCACCACCAGAGGACCCATCCCTACCCCTTCTTTCGTCCTCTCCGTCCATTTTTTACGACCTGCTCGCCGTACAAGCGTTCCATCACAGCAGCCATCCTTGCTGTCTTCCATGTTTGAGGAGCAGAATAAACACATTAACCCAAACAATACAAAAGCCAAAAGCCATAATGTCGCATTGCCAGGCTTTTGGCCTTGGAAATGTTGCCTTTCCAATCTGGTGGACACAGAATTTCCGCCACATCATGGCCCTCCGTCTGCCCCCAATACCCGATGCCGATGCAGGCATTTTCTTTGCAGAAAAGCCGTCCTGGCCCTGGCCATCCACGTGTCACTAAAAAATTCAAGCGCGTTAGTCCTGCATCTGTTGACCGGGTCAAAAGTTCCATCTCTCAACACCGACACGATGACTAGTAAGCACGGACCCAAGCCGCAATATCCTCCTGTGACAGCTCACTGGGAGCTGGTGTTGGATGTCTCTGGGTTACTGAGGCTTTCAGCTCGGCTCATTCTCTTCAAAACCGCAGGGATGTGCAGGGCTCTTCCCCAAGGCGTCCCTCTGGTTGCTCACGTTGTCCCAGAATACACCCAGCAGGCCCGTGTTGAAAATTTTTCTGCTCTTGTGAGACCGTCCACACACAGGTCAGGAGCTGTGGACGGCTCTCCAAACATACCCGATCGCTTGCTGGGTAACAAGAACCTTGTGCGAGGCAAGTAAGTGCTGCGAAAAACGGTCGAAATCTGCTGGCCCTTCCCTTAAGATCGTAGGCTGGAGCACATCCCTGCTGCACAATGTTCATGAACTAGGTCGTACCAGAAAAAATTTTTTCTTAAGAGCTACCCGGGTCCTGGGACTGTGCCATGCTGAATAAGGCTCGAGGTCTGAGTTCGCCTACATCCGCCGATCGCACCCTGCTTCGTCCTCGCCTGGCTGCGTTTCAGCGTCAGCTCGCCATCCCCCCTCAACCGTCTCATTGTGTGACGTAGCAACACGCGGAATTCCACCCTCCAACATGCTCCAGCAATTGTGGGACAGCGCAATGCCATTACCGCAGTACGAAGGTGACAACATGGCCTGACTAGCAGCGTGTAACGGACTTCGGGTGTTGGGCCACCGAGAAGTGAGGCAGAGTGAAAAGAGGCTCTGCACCATCCTTGCCAGTTTTTTGAAGAATCCACCAAAATGGCCATGCGGGACGATGCCTGTCACATGAACCCATTGTGGTGATCTTAGATCTTTAACTATCGTTGGACACTCTGAAACATCAGGTCCCGCCAGCTGACGAGAGGAGAACTGGACACTGATTGCAGCACAACGTAGCCTTTCTCCACCGTCAAATCCACGAAGGCCCGACCAGTTTCTCAATATTATCGGTCCCTTCAATATGCAGTGGTTCATGTCCATATCTGAGTGCAGAACGGGCTGCACGGCAGCTCTCAGGGTGCATCATCTGAGGCAAGTCAGTGCTGTGTTGAAGCTCTGTGCCGTAGGTGAAAGCGATGAGGAGGTAATTCCAAAGACACTGACGGTCCCAGCCTTTGGAGAAGAGGTTTGGCGAGAATTTGAGGCAGATGGAGGAAGATAGTTTGCTAGTGCCCCTCAAATCCAGAGGCTTGGGAACTCAAGGCCTCCAATCACTCACATGAGTGCTTGGATGCCTCTATTCCTCCCAACCAATGATCCGTCGCATTAAGGCCATCAAAATGCAACAACAGTTACTGGGGTAGCCCCTCCTGGATCCCCCGGTAACAAAACAAAAAAACTCGGGCACTTTCCTTCCACCCACTTGCCAAATAGAGAGAAAGTGCAGGAAAAATGAGCCCTTGCTGATTGATCAACAGGAGACATCTGTTTGCGTCTGCTTCACGTTTTTCAAATGTCACGGTGTAAACAACGGCAGCGACGTGACAGCAGAAGATTGCCAAGTAGCCGTAGCGTCAGCACGCAGCATCAGGCAAGGTTGTGCAGAAGCCTAATGTTGACCTCGGCAATCTATTAATTTACCACCTCACCAACGCATAGCAAGCATGGCCACAGATACAACACCCAGATACACAGTTTATGATCATTGGTGCAAGCGACTATCTGCGTCTCACACTTTGAATGTATTTGTATGTGTTCCGGACCCAATAGTACTTCTGGGTGATCCAAAATGGTGACGAAAGTCCCTGCTGGGCTCGCCGACTCCATAGAGGTGTTGTCCCTGCCCAGCAGCCTGCGTCATATGCTGAAGGCGACCTTCAGCACAGCCGAGTATACATTACAGACAAACGCACGTCTTTCCTCCCACATATAAGTGGATCGTTTTGTACATATCATCAAGATGAATCAGGCATGGATCTTTGATGGATTTTGTGGCCCCAATTGCCGATGTCACAATTATTTCTGTGTCTACATCACATTCCTTTTCCCAAACAGAAATGGTCCGTCTTGAAAAACTGTTATTTTTAAAATGATCATTTCTTACTGCAGATTTTATTCATCAATTCCCCAACAGTTTCATTTGCTGTTTTGCTGTGAGTAACTAAAAGACACCAAGGTTCATGACAAAACCATATTCCAATTTACTCCACTTCATCATTAGAAATTTTTCACATTGTCAATGGTTTTGGGGTCTTGATTGGCCCTCACAATTTTTAATAGTGGCTGAGAAAGTCATATTTTTATAATTTTGTTTGGGTCATGTAGCTGTGATATACAGCAATAATCACTGTCCTTTGGAACGAAATGTGGCTTCTGAAGTAGGCATATCTCCTTCAACCATTTTTAAACAGTGGTCTGAGAAGTCATTTTTTAAAATTTTTTTGGGTCATGCTGCTTGAAAATTGAGCAATACAACAGGTCCAGTACTAAAAAATGTTGTTTTCTAATAGACATTTGTTTCTTCACAATAGTCAAAAGTGGCTCATAGGGTCAGTGCTTAGAATTTTTGGAGGCATATTGCTGTGACATGCAGCTATACAACAGTTCCTATTATAAAAACATGTTTGTTCTCTAATCTAACAGACAATTGTTCTTCACAATTTTCCAAAGTGTGCTACTAGGGTCATTGCTTGAATTTTGGAGGCATTTTGCTGTTACATGCAGCTATACACGAGGTCCAATACTAAAAAATGTTGCTTCTAACAGACATTTGTTCTTCACCATTGTCAAGAGATGTGCTCAATGTTTGATGTGCTGTCATAAACAGAATAGGTAGGGTCACTGTTAATGGACACATATTGCAAAATGACTTGTTTTGCAAGATCATTAACATAGCTAGTTCAATCCCTTAATTTAGACAAACCACATTTATACAATTAAAAAAGAAGAAACAAAGACATGTGTGGATTCCATCCCGATTTTAAAAAAAAAAAAAAAATGTGTTTTCCTAGAATGTAAAGTACTAAAAAACAAGCATGTACAAAATAGCTGATAAAAAAATTCCTCTGAATTGTACAAGGGGAGGTACACGGAAAACTTGACCAGAGTAGGTTATTCAGAGGACATGGAGTATGGATCACGGACCAAGAACCAAAGTTACAGAGACCATATTCCTCCAGCACTTAGATTAAAATGAAAAAATGGAAATGCAAAGATAAAGGGGCACCTGGTGTAACATGGAGCGTTACCCTCCATATTTCCATGTTGAAAGCTCAATTGGTTCGTCCACCACACATACGGAGGGTCAAGCGCTACCCAGGTATGTGACTGACAGTGTATTGAGGAAGGCGTGGAGTTATATCACACTTCCGACTTCCTCACTTGCTTTAGCACGACAGTATTTCGTTTCTGCGTCATCCAGGGCATTTTAAACCTGCGTGTATAATAGTATGACGGACGCCAGCCTGGGCTCTTCACTCTGTCACCCACTGTAACTCCCGGCCCTGGGTCATGCAGTGGCCCATACAGGTATAGTCAATGTCCAGTGAAACTAAAATGGTGGTTGTGAAAAGACTCCTTTTTTTCGGCACTTATTAAATACGGGGTTATGCAGGTTTTGGGGCTCATGCTGTGTGGCCCAGGACAGTTATAGTAGTCAATTGTCCCATATAAACAAAAATGAGTGGTTGAAAGGACTCCTTATTCCGGCACTTTTTAAAATGTGGGGGGTCATTGCAGGGTTTGGGGCTCATGCTGTGGCCCGATGGACAGGTATAGGTCAATGTTCAGTGAAACTAAAATGGTGTGTTTGAAAGACACCCTTTTTTTTTCGTCCTTAATATTAAATCTGTGTGTCTTTGCGAGGTAGGTGCTCATGCTGTATTTCCAGGACAGGAGATTCAAATGTCCATTTCAAGTAAGAAGAATGTATCCAATCATACCTGCCGTTCTGGCACATATTATTTGTGGTGTGATGCATTTTAAAGGTTCATGCTGTTGTAACAGCACATACAGGGAATAGTGAATGTGTGTGTTTTTTTTTTTCTGAGTTCTTATATAACCTAGAGTGTGTATGCTAGATGTAGCTCACATATCCATATTGACTGTTGTGGATGATATACCAAGCTTATCTCCAACCCTGGTTTGTGTGTAAGAATGAAGAGTTGTTGCTCTCGCCTTATGACTTTAATGGTCATGCTATCGCCATAATCGACTGCTGCACTACGAAAAAAAACCTTATCGATGTTGGCCGACTATCGACTATCGCCCCGATGTCTATAGCCGAAACGAATCGCTCAACACTACTCCATGAACTTTGGCAATGATTTTTTACTAGGAAAAAACTGTGGCCAGTGCATTCCTCTGAAGCTCTCACTGATATTTATTCAGTGAGAGCTAAGAATTACCATAATGTCGGCACGTACGTCGGGTATATTGAAGCACAATTACACACCGAAGTACGGAAAGACATTAAGCTGTGTGAACATACACAGCGTATTTGTGGGGCATAAATGTGCTGTAATGTGCCCAAAGTGAGCCCTGCAAATCCGGTAAAAAAATCATATCGGTAGGGTTTATTGTTACCTGTTTACCACCAGCCGTAAAAATAATGACCTGCCGTTTCTAACAGGGACTGCAGCTTCTCTCCTCCAGCGTACAATACCATCGAATTGTACACCGGAGGGAGACGACAATGGTAATTATAGCTCGCTCAAGAGAGGCTATGAATTACTCCAATTGCGGCGTTGAGCATGTCGGGTGCATTAAAGTCGCAAAGACCACCACAAAATGCACCCCGCAATACGCCGAGTGAATGACCCTTTGACTGTCAGCAGCAGCTAAAAACATACGCAACCCTGAAAATGACAGGTATAAAAAATTAAATTCAAATATAATTTATCATACAAGTTGATAGTTACATTTAAAATGGACACAACAGGCCGGAATTATGTTTAAGTGTACACAAATGGTGTAATAAATGTGGATAAGGTATTTTATGTTTATGTACAACATAAACAACATATATACAGTACATACACAAAAACAAAAATTATATATATATAGATATATATATATAAATTATATTAAATATATATGTAATATAATATATATATATATATATATATATAATATATATATACACAAACCATGTAACACACATATTCATGCACACTATACAACACACCTATAATATTATATTATTGGTAAGGGATTAGGTAAAGCGGGGTGGGTCGTCCCCCTGGTTTAACGGTCAAGGCTGATCGGTCACAGAAGTACCAAACGACAACAGAAGATCTTTTTAAAAAACTGCCCTGCAGACAGTTTTTATTGTAAGCAAGTGGAACAAGAAACAAAACAAACCAAACAAATCCTATGGCCTGTCCGGCTCTAACTAAACAAATAGGACTTCCTCCCTAACCACAGTGCCGGCCTATTGCCATGTCCACTAACAAAACAACAGTACTACTGAACCACAATGAAATACTGCACCCACAGGCTCCCTAGCAGGTAAACCTGTTCCGAGGCTGAGATAGTGAGTGGGTTCTGGAGCGCCGGCTCCTTATATGAGGCAGAGCACCTGAACTTAGTCATTGCACCCAAGACCCCGGACTGCCCAGGAGAGTGGGTCCCACCCTTCGGCTAATCCCCACTCCAGCCAAACCATGCCCTTATACAATGGGTATTTACTAAAACCCTACATCTAGAGATCTATAGATCTCTGCCTGTCTCATCTGGTTTGCTTGTCTACCTGGTCAGAGCATAAGTTATAACTTGGGCAGATTGTACCTTACTTCTATGACCAGTCCAGACACTCTGGTTACACATTCCTGCCCCCCTTTTTCAGACCCTGGCAAGGAAGCACATCTGACACAAGGCAATGTACCCGCGACAACCGCGGTCGGCATTTTTCATTGTTCCCTGGCCGGTGATATAAACTGAAAATTTGAATTCTTTGCGGGCTAAGAACCATCTTGAGGTGACCCTTCATCTTTTCTTGTTTATACACATCCACTTTAGGGGAAGCATGAACTTGTATTAATCAAAATGCCGGCCAAAAGTAGATAATATCGGAGGATCGGAGGATCTTCTATGGCCCATTTAATGGCTAGGCACTCTTTCTCCACTATTGGCATAGTTATCTCTCATGGTCCGTTCAAAACTTCCTACTAGGTACAGTACAGGGTGGTTCCTCACCCTCCCTTACCTTTGACATACCGCCCCCAGGTCCCACAAACCGACGCATCAGTTTGAAGGTACAAACCTTTACTTAAAGTCAGGGTTATTAGCACTGTCTGGCAGCACAGTGTAGGGTTTTTAAGGGTCTGGAAAGCTGTCCTCCGTCCTGTGGTCCACTTGACCATAACAAATTTTTTACCTTTTGTTAGGGTCAGTTAACTGGGCTGCAAGGAATGCAAAATTATTTAGTACAACCTCTATAAGTAGCCTGTAGTACCCAAGAAGGCACGCACTTTTATTTTTGTTCACAAGGCTGCGGGCCATCTCTGTGATGGGCTTCAATTTTGCTTATTTTTGGGGATTTATCCAATCCACGGCCTATGTTTTAACCCAGTACTTGGCCATCTTCCATGCCCAATGCTCAGTTTTTTGGGATTGGCAGTGAAGCCGGCCTCACACAGAGAGTTAATAACAGCCTTTACGTACGCGTAAGATAGGGATTCGCCAATCTGTGACGATTTGTGATGATGAACTCGTCAGTCAGGCGCAGGCATACATGACTGAGTGGGGTCTCAGAACCAATCCAAGTAACCCTCCTTGAACGTGGCCGGTGCCCCATTGTAGCCGCAAAATGCAATACCACATAATGGAAAAATCCATCAGGAGTGGCAAAGTCCGTTTTTTCTATGCTTGTCCCCTGTTAAGGTAATATTTGCCACAATACCCTTATAGGTTTATTCATGAGTGGTTTATATATCAGTGCTATTGCCCAGCCATGACAAATAAGTATCAACCCCGCCGTGGCAATTGGTAAGCTTCGAACTTGTGAAATGGCATTTTATTTTTAGCGGAAATCGTTACTAAACCTCCAGCTGCCGTTCTGGCATGGGGATAAGAACTATGGTGGCTGGACCACAGGCATGGGACTCCTCAATTTACCCCAAGTTTCCAGCAATTTTCCATACCTCCTCCGGATAACCCCTCTCCTGGCCCTCTGGTATGCCGGTTAGGGTCTCAGCTTTAACACTTCCCCTGGTATTCTGTAATGATTTTTATGTTGAATTGAGGACGTGCGAACCTTGGAGATCGAAAAAAAAACACTTGTTTTTAAAGAGGAAAACCCTCGAAAACTTCCTACCTTTTTGTTTCTTGAGAAAGGTAAGTCAAGCTATCCTCACCTCGGGTTAAACAAGGGCACGTTCTGCGCCCAGTGACTCTGGGGCAGATGAAGGTTCTTTCAGCAAGTAGATAGTCTGAGGACAGTCCATCCCCGTTTTTATGTAGACTTAAATATATGTGTACACTGTGCTCTGGCATTTTCCTGACTACCTGCTGACGGTATCTTGTAAATCACCGTCGTTAATTTCTCTATTACCTGTCCAAAGTGCCCATGCCCCTTGGCCCAAGAACTTTGCTCTCCCTACTGTAGAATCAATTCACCATAACCCGGTCTCCTGGGTGCAAACGTACTATCCTGTCACTAATTTTTAAATAAAAACCCTCTGTTGGGCCTCCTGAGCCTGAGCCATATGCCTCTCGCACAATAGCATACTGTGCCGCTATCCGATCTCCTGCCATATTGTGCCAACGTGCTCTATGACAACTCTTATAGGGGGTCGCTTCCTCCTTCCCGATGGTCTTCTTTCTCCACAACAAGAATGCCCCTAGGGTGACGACCGTGTAACAGGCAACACAAATGGTGAATACCTCTGTGTAGGAGGATTGTGGACCTCACGTATGGTGGCAAACAAGAATAGGGGTGAGCAGGAATGTACCCCAGATTCAGCGCAACATTGTCCACCACTTTCTATACAATTTGCCTTAGAGGGTTAAATAAAACCTCTCAACCAAACCATCGTGTCTGTGGGATGTAGACAGAGTTACGTGAGCAGTTTCACCTGGAACAACTTACACAGTTCTTTCATTAGCAGCGGTAACATAAAAGGGGGTACCCTGAACTGTCAGTAAATCCTTCGGTAACGCCCACCACGGCAAAACACCTGTACAAACTCCTTAGCAATAGCCTTGGATATGTGTTACGTAAGGTTAAGAACGACTTCCGGGTACCGAGTGTCATATCCCACTGATCACAGAGAATTTGATGGTGCTCTCGGAGCCTATTTGACAATGGACCACCATGGTCCATGGCTATACTCTCGAATGGCACCTCACATGTATTGGTATTGGGACCATATGCCAACTATAGTGGGTCTAGGGTCCTGAAATCTGGCACTCTGTTCAGACTCCCAATAGTCCTACTCAACCTCCTTAAAAAAATTCCTGCCAAAAGCAACCGTTGGCAAGATGCTTTCTGGTAGTTTTTTCACTTCCCAGATTGCCCTCGCCAATTTAGGAGACCGTGGAGCCTAGATCTATTACGTCCCTTCTATAAATTTTTGGGACTCACCAGATTGTCTTCTACTATATCTCTCCCTCTTTTCAACCACTTGATATAACATTCCCGTTTTAACAGCCATGTATGGGAAAGAAAGGTGTGTTGTGCAGGCTCCACTAGATTATAGTCAAGTTTCAATTTATATAACGTTTTCCCCAAGCTCTGGCAAGGGAGGGTCTTTCAATTCCCCCCCAAACCTGGTCCTGTTCGCACCTCAAGATTAGGCAATTGGTCACTGCAGGGGGCTCTGAAGCTAATCTGGTACACACACTTCTTGGGGACACCTCCTCATGGTGCTCAACCACTTCTTCCTTCCCTCAGCCATGACCGTAAGTAGTTGTAAAAGATATCCTCCACACAGGTGGCATCAACTGCGCGGTATTATATTAAGATGCCGCTTTATGTCCCCATAAGAGTCGCCAAAATGATGACAATTCCCCGCCACCATTATGACATCATGCATTTAACATGGCACGTACCCCTACCAAAAATTATTAACGGCTCCTAACTTGGTACGGATGTCCAGCATAGCAGAGCGGGAAAATGCGAGAGACCCCATGTATTGGCAGGTCACCCACCTATCGTTTTCTCCAGAACGTTTCTGGTTTCACCCAATTCTCGTTTACTAGGCACCAGACTACCTGAGTCTAAACAGCTCCTTCACCTCAATACCCTCCAATAGTAACGGAACACATTTTGTGCTCACCCCCAGTGTTCAGGAAAATCAACACACGCACGCTATTCGCTACAGTGATAACACGGCGGTATTATATACGAGACATCACATTGCATAGTGATCCATTCATTCAGTGGTGGCAATTGGCAACCATAGACCCGGCATATTACAACGGAAACATATTGATTATTGTCCATATTAAGGTCTCTTAATGAGCCCTGACATCCCTGCAACGGCTTGCCCGTCTTCTAAAGTCTGGGCCTCAGTCCTCTCCACGCGTCCGCCCAAACCGCTCTGCAATCTTCCACCGTAGCCCCTCTTCCCTAAAACAGTCCTTACCAGAAAGTCCTGGAGATCTCCGTCTATTGGTGCTAAGGGGGTGCTGCGGCAAAGCTCGATCACTCCACTCTGCTGTATACCTCTCCACCATCTCCACCATCTGGTCATCGTTCTTGGTATGCTCCATGGCTCACACCATTTGCGCAAGTAGACGGAGGGTCTCAAGTATTGGTCCATCACCACCCGTTTCCAACCACATCTGGGGGCCTGTCAGTATCTCCGCTGCATCCACTTCTGGGTCAGGTGAAGTGAGGTTCATGCAATTGCAGAGCGTGGAGTGTTTGTCATTCTTAGACCCATTTATGTACCCCGTTGGGCCGCGAACAGAAACCGTGACCTCCAAGTCGGTTAGTATTGTCCCTTGTTTTCGAGCGGGGAGTCATAGTTCATGGCAAGTCCCGAGTGTTCCAGGCAGTAAAAAAGCCTTTCCTGAAATAAGGGTAGCCAACAGTCCTGCCCACTGTCCCTTTTTGTGTCCAACATTCTCGCTTGGCAGCCTTTCAAAGGTGGTCAGGGTAGGCTTCCCACATCATCAGCTGCTGTCATCCTTTTGCAGAAAATGACTGGCTCTTATGGAAGCTTGGAGTATCAGTCTGCACCACCGTAGGCCCGACCTGCGACATATGCCTGAGTTGCTTGCTTCACATCACCTTCAGGTTTTTCGCGGTACCTTTTCGCTGCTCCACTCCTTGTAATCCTCGGTTGGCGCTGTCAGGCCCTGCCGCCCTGTTTCCTCCAGCGAACTTTTGCATCATCTCTGGTAGCCTCCTCCTTCCGCGCAATCCGAGTAGCTTTCCTGTATGCGTATGCGCACAGCTTTGCACCCAACGCCTTGATATAACATCCTCCATTTTTCAAAGGGATGTTAAACAATCGTACTCCGCCCCTTTAATTTTCCGTGTGGATTCGTTTCTATCTTTAACAAATTAATGCTTAACGCATCCTCCACCACTTGAAAGTGATTATGTAAGCGGTTGGTCGTCTCCTGGGTAAGACGGGCAAGGCTGAATCGGGCACAGTAAGTCCAAACCAACAACAGAAGTTCTTTAAAAACGCCGCGCGAACAGTTTTTATTGTAAGCAAGATGGAACAGACAACAAAACAAACCAAACACATCCTATGCCTGTCCCCGCTCTAACTAAACATAAGGAAGTTCCTCCCTAACACATTGGGGCCCAGGGCCATTTGCCAGTCACTCAACAAAACAACAGGACCTGACTGTACCACAAGGAAGACTGCTCAACAGGCTTCTTGCAGTGTAACCTTTTCCCGAGTCAGAGATAGGTGATTGCTGGAGCTCCTGCTTAATGAGTGCATGCAGGAACCGCACCTGAATCTAATCAGCAGCCCAAGACCCGTACTTGCCCAGGTGTGAGGAGGGGCCCAGCCCTCGCTATGTCCCCACTCCAGCAAAGCCAGCCCTTTACAAGTGGGTTTTTACTAAAACCTACAATCTGAGAGTTCATAATAGTCTCTGACATGTACTCTTTCTGGGTTTGCTTTGAAACCTGGCAGACATAGAGGTATCTTGGTCATATGTACCTTCCTTCTAATGACCAGTGCCAGACACTCTGTTACAATATATATTATATAAATATATAATATATATTTGTATATATATATGATATATATATATATATATAAAATATATAATATATAAATATATAATGATAGTAATGCCATACACACATGCATACACTAAATACAACACATACATATAAAAAAATATACACACATCACACATAAAATATAATATAAATATATATACATATATATATATACACATACTTACACATATATACACACACATACACATATATACACACACATACATCATATATAACACACATACACATATATACACACATGCATACACATATACACACACATATATACACATATGCATACACAAATACACATATATACACAAAGTACACAAACAAGTATACACACATCACTATGCATACTAATACATATACACAAATATATCACACACATGCAATACACAGATACAACACATATACAATACAGACACATAAGCGTATACAACACATATATACTTTCATTACAGTTCATATGTCACGAAGATTATGTTGTATTACCCTTATTTAATAGTTTTCAGCACTGGTCTCTACAAGATATGCTACCACACACACTTTGAGACCTCCCTTGGGCACCAGTGGATGTGCTGTCTGGCTGTATGTGACTCCATATTGAAGGCTGTGTAGTTGCATGGTCCGGGAGCCAGGAGCAGCACAGCAGGGCGGAGCTCCTTACTCACTATGTGCTGCGTCCTGGCTGCCAGGCTCTCTTGCTGAATGCGGTTACAGCACATGAAGTCCTGACAGTCAGGTGCTTCAGTGAGTGACAGGCACCCCCTCCTCCCTTCTAAGCGCCCGGCACCACGTGCAGTCGCTCTCCTCTCCCTCCCTGCACTGAAGACGGCTTTGAGCAGAATGTGTGTCTAGAGGACGCACATACAGCTCAATAGATCGTCGGCACTGCAGGCACATAGCAGCTGCCTGCAACCCGACGATCTGAGGTTCGGGGTACAGGCAGGGTTGTCCGGGGCTTGTGCCCCGAATAAACCTGCCTAGTGACACCCTCTGGACATGGCTGAACAGAAGATACAACAGACTAGTAATGGCATACACAAGACTCATAATACTGCATCAACTGTATTAACAAGGGGAGCATTCCCTCCACCGCTCCCCTCATCAGTGACAGGCTTCCAAGTATGTATTTGCATGTTATATACCAGCCATCCATTAACCACAGGACAAAGGTGAAAATGGAAGATTAATATCAACCCAGATTTCAATATCTACTACAGTACACATACAGTCATTTTGTAACATTTGCATACAAGATATTTTTTGTATGTGATATGTTTGTCTAGTTGATCTAAACAGCACAGACTTTAAATATACAAACAATTGCTGAATTTCTTGTGGTTTGTGATGTTTAAACTGAACTGTAATTTGTAAATGTCAAACATGTTTTATTTCTTAAACAAACTTCTCTAGAAATGTCAAAGTTATTTAGCGCAGTAATAAAAATGAATATTTTTTACAAATGTTTGATTTTCTTAAATTGGATTTAATATGTAATATTTGTATTTCTCACCTCTCACCTTATTCTAGTCTTTAGTATTTATAATCATAGCTTTTCTCCTTCATATAACAGCTGCTAGTCAAAGTTGAGTGAAAACCGGATTAAACTATAAAGCTCAATGGAAAATTACAGTGATATTTCTAGCTTTTACATAGAGGCTCACCAGAGGCATAACTTCAAGCTCTTCGGCCCTAGCGCAAAAAAATTAAATAAGGGCCCCCAGTTACCATGTGCCATTTAAAATACTGATGTCTTCTTTTGTGGCAAAAGGGCTTTTGAGCCCCCTCAGACTGCAGGGCCCAGTAGCAACTGCTACCTCTGCACCCTCTATAGCTATGCCCCTGAGGCTCACAAGTTATTTAATATAACATGTCACGTATAGGAGATTAAAATCTATAAAAAAGGGGGACTCTGTCCCATACTCTTTGGTTGGGTGTTAGGCTCCTTTCCAGGACTTCTGTTTGGTCTTGGAGGAAACGCTGTTGTATAGAATTAGGGGGTAGGGAATTAGCTCAAGATTTATGGTATTATAAATCATACTTTCATATAATAGGGACGTGCATCAAACTAGCTATATAAATTAATGTAAATGAAAACAGGTGGCCAAAAAACTGAAGTTGGAGGTAATGTATCTACTTTATTATACACAATAAACCAACCTTAAAAATCTATAGGCAACACTGAAGGGGTTGTCCATCAAAACAAAATAAAATCTTCAGTGGGGCCAGGGTCAGTAAAAAATCTTTAAAAAAATTAAACTTAACTGCAGGTCCCCCACTTCTGTTGTTTCAGACATCCCCAACGATCTGCTTCTCTTCTCTTTCAGGTTCTCATCCTGACCTGCAGTAGAGGCTTGCGCTACATTGTAAGGGAATAGAGAACCTATGTTTCAGGATGAGAACCGGGAAGTGAATAGTAGCAATATATACCTAGGGGAGCTCTGGGAGGCAGGTACCTATAGTTAGGAATAATATTTTTAAAATGTATTTATCTTGGACCCATTGAAGAATTTTTTTTTCTTTTTGCTTTGACAACTCCTTTAAGTTTAAGTAGTCCAATCAGATTATGATTAAACTGTCCACTTTCATCCAAGCAGCTTGCCTCAATCAATTATATTAAGCATGCAGTTGGCATGGGCCCCACCACACCAACAACAATTTCTACCACAGCCTCCAAGATAAAATTCATGCAGCCAATATCAGAAAGGCTTATATCATTGCTTAAATACAGGCCAGGTACCCCTTCTTTCAGATGCTTGTGCCTAAATGACAGTCCCCAAATAAAGATGCAATGAATGTGATGCAATTCAATACCCAAACTCTGATCTTGTCAAAATTTTCTAAAATGTTCTTATTTATAGCAGCCATGCCAACCTAAAGATCTAGGTAAAACGAAGCGAGTATCATGGAAAATGTGCCTACATGGAAAAACATAACATCAGGATCAGGGTATAATGAACATACCTCAAGAATAACATTTATCAAACCTTCCCAGAAAAGTCCTCTTAAACTATTCCAAGGAATTCTCACAGCATCCACTGACCATCATAGCTTGTTACTGAAATATCTTTCACAAGTTGCCTTCTGTATCCATTCAGCAAACAAATGTCCGAATCACCTATCCATGTGATTAAGAGTTTATTTTCTCGTGACACATACACTGGCACACACTGTGACACACACTGTGCTTTAAGTTAGTAAAAGAAATTGGTTCATAAAATCCTTGTTCATTTGTGAAAAATATCAAAAATGTTGTGAAAATTTGGAAACATTTGCCATTTTCAAAGTTCGAACATTTCTGCATGTAAGACGTATAGTTATTCCACAAAAAATAGTTTTTAACTAACATCTACTATATGTCTACTTTAGGTTGGCATCATTTTTAAATGTCTTTTCTATTTTTTACGATATTAGTGGGCGTCGAAATTAAGTAGTAATTCTTCAAGAAAATTTGTAACATAGAATTTTTTTTAGGGACCAGTTGTGATGTGGCTTTGAGGGGCCTGTGTGTTAGATACCACCATAAATGACTTCATCTAAGAAACTACACCCCTTTTAGGGAGCTTACTAACCCATTAGGTGTTTCACAGAAATTAAAGAAAAGTGGAGGTAAAATGTCACCTTTTTTCAGATTTTCAATTTGTATCCATTATTCACTGGAACACAGTAGATATGACCAGGGAAATGCAACGTAGCATCAATTCTCCCACTTCTTTTGTTTCTAGAGATATCTCATATGTGACCCTAGTGCGCTATTTGGCCAACCACAAGCTCCAGAGTAGCTAGTGGACTTTGGGTTGCATGTGAGCTTTCATGATCTTGATGACCTACCTATACATCAATTTGTGGGAAACCCTTCCCGACCATGACGTATGAGTACATCAAATGTCGATAAGGAGTTAAAGGAAACCTGTCACATAGCTTATCCCCTCCTTGCTGAGCACAGCATAAGCTAGTGTCAGACATACTGTTTCCAGCACTGTGTCCCTTGTTCTGTAAGATGCTGTAGTTTCAGAGCAGTTAATAATCAAATCTGGCAGTTTGCACCCTGTTCTGTCAGAGATGAGTCCAGCTAATTCATGAGCAGGTGTTGGTCCCGCCCACGCATGACTAGCCCCGCCCAGCTGCTGATTATTCAGAGATTTCTACCTATTCAAAATAAAAGGTTTGAAGGGGGTGGTGGGAGGGGATACCAAAGGGGGTGGGACAAGCCCCCTGCTGATAATTTAGTGAAATCATCCTGTCAAACGGCTGCAAACTGCTAATTTGAGCTTTAAAATGCCTGATACCCCGCATTTTTACGAATAAGGGACACAGTGCTGGAAACAGCATGTCTGTCACTAGCTTGTGCTGTCCCCTAGCCCTGCAGTACTTTAAGCCCTCAGAGAACGGAAACTAAAACAACAATATTATGTTAGGTGATTTAATAAAAAGTTTTAAATTTTTCTAAAAAGGCCTTGAAACTGTTGCATCATGTTGACCTCAGTTTATCCTTGTTTTAAAATTTTCCCCCATTGAAACTTTATACTAAATAAATGGATTTTCCTTTTTGAACACCTTCCATTGTTTCAGAAATATGTAGGTTTAATGTATTTTAAAACATTTTCAATATATCTTATTGAATTCTATAGCATGCATGTACATTGTATTAAGATTAGACTCCCAGCGAAGGAGATTTACTAATAATTCCTCATATTAACATTCTTTATTTTATTTCTAGCAATTATACCCAGTATAGTATATCTAGTATAAAATTATGAACTAAACAAAAGATGAACTTTAAACCCTACGTCCTAGGATCGCGCGAACTCAAAGGGCAGATTTGCCGATGGGGAGGGGGGGTGTCAGCTTTTAATTACAGCTGCACCCCTCAGCGTCAGCCCCGACCCCGTCGCTCCGGGGGGGGGGGGGGGGGGGGGCGGTTAACCCCTTAAATTTTTCGCGAGATCGGGTGAAATAAAAGGACGCAGGGAGATCGTCCTCCTGCCCGTCGGCGGAGCGCCCCGGGTCGGGCGATCCTTTGCAGCTCCTGCCTCCCTACAACACCAACGGGGGGAGAATGCCTTCCCCGGGTTGTTTTGACGTCACGAGCCCCGGCCGTGCCCTGGGGGGCATGACCCGGCATCGGACTGAAGTCCCATGGAAACCCATATAGCAAAAGCTATGTATGTTTCCCTATTAAATGAGAATCTAAAGTCTCTCATTCAAATCCCCTATGGAGAAAATAAAAAAAATCGTGAAAAATTGAAAAAAAAAGTAAAAAAAAAGTGAAAAACATGTAAAACACAAACACAAAAAATAAAATAAAAATATTTACACCCCCTTTAAAAACCCCCAATCGCCCCAAAAATGATCAAAAATAAAAAAAGTACCCTTTTTGTATCCCCGGTGCGTAATGACCTCCCCCTTAAATCGTCATGCTAATTAACCGTACGGTGAAGCCGTAAAAAAACAAAAAAAACAATCAAAAATTTAAGTTATTGTTATCCCGCGCACATAAATGGAATAAAAAGCGATCAAAAACTCCTTAAAGCCAACGTTGTACCAAATTAAAAACTCAGTTCATCCCGCAAAAAAAATCCTCATACAGCTCGTATACGGAAAATAGAAAAATGTTTAGCTTCGGGAAGATAGGATGCTAAATTTTTTTTTTCACACTAAAAACACTTTCCTTTTTTTTTAAAAAATGCTTCAGTTTAAAAAAACTTATAAATGGATATCGCCATAATCAGCGCCCAAAAGGAAAGCAAACCCTATCATGGATACTGCATGGTGAGCCCGGGTTTAAAAAAAATAAAAAAACTACAAAGGATTGCAGTTTTTTTCTTCCCCCCTGGGCCTCAAAAAATGGTTTTAAAAAGCGAAAAAAAGCCTTTCCCCCCCAAAAATGATACAATAAAAAGTAATCATTTTGAAAAAACAAGTCCCAAACCAGCCCAAGACAGAAAAATTAAAAGTTATGGCTCTGGGGATAGGGCGAGAAAAAACGATTTCCGGTTGAAGAAAAGTGTTTTTTTTGTAAAAAAGCAGTAAAAAATAAAAAAAAAACCCAAATTGGGTTTCGGTGTAATGATTCCCCGCGAGTAAAGTTTCCATGTCATATATACCTACAGGACCGAAAAAAAATAAAAATAAAAAACTACAAGATTGCTGTTTTTGGGTTTAAAATCATCTACAAAAACATCATCAATCCCGTATAATGGTCCAAAAAAAACTTCAATCATCCGCAAAAAAAAAACCCCCAAAAACAGCCCGCACACAGCAAAAAAAAAAAAAGTTAGGTGTAGAATGGGACAACATAAAAACGCATTTTTTATAGACGTATTTTACTGTTAAAGTAATAAAAAAAAAAAAAATATAAAAATCTATATCATTGTAATTGTACCGCCCCCCATAGTAAATATCACTCATTTACACTGAAAAAGGCGAATGCTGTAAAAATTGAAACTCAAAAAAACAATACCGAACTGCCTTTCCCCCCCCCATTTTCATTGCCAATGCTAAAAAAAACTATGGAACCCTGTGTCCCAAAAATGCAGAAACATCCCAGATGAGATCCCGAGGGGTGTTGAATCTAAAATGAGGCACTTTAAAAGGTTTCGCCTGTTTGTACTTGGGGGGCTTTGAAAATGCGCCCCTGGGCCCCCCCAAAATTGCTTCCCAAAAGCCAAATAGCGCTCCTCCTTTAAAACCCTGATGCGCCAAACAGCAGTTTACACCCCATGTAGGGTTTTGCCGAACTTGGAAGAAATTTTGCTTAAAAAATTTTTGGGGTTCTTTTTCCGGATTCCTTGAAATATTGAAACATTTTAAGCAAAAATTGTAAATTATGGAAAAAAATGTTTTTTTTTAATTTTCACAGCCTTAGCTAAAAAAAATTTTTGAATTGTGGGGGCTATATATCAATGCACCCCTGGATTATTTTTAGGGGTGTGTTTCCAATATCGGTCTATTTAGGGGTTTTTTTTAAATTTTAGCACCCTTAGGGGTGTCCCAAACTGAAATGGCGCTAAAATAAAATCGTATTGAAAATGAGACCCCAGAGTATGTAGGGCCCCCTATTTTGGGGCTATGGTTGAGCCAAATAATGCACTAGGGGCCCATAGGTTTCTCTAAAAAAAAGGCAGATGGGAGAATTTATTTTTAAGTTGATTTTCCTAGTCACTTTACGTATTCCAGTGAATAATGGGTAAATATTGAAAATCTGCAAAAAAAAATGAAATTTTGAAATTTCACCCCCACTTTGCTCTAAATTTTTGTGAAAGGGTTTATAAATTCCTAAATAGGTTGAAAACGTTGGGGTCTAGTTTTCCCAATGTGTCACTTAGGGGGGACTAACAGCGGCCCCCCAAAGCCCGTCAGAAATGGAGTGGCCTAAAAAAATGTAAAATTTCAATTTTCTTGAAAAAGTGAGAAATTTTACAAAATTTTAAGCCCCCCAATGTCGTAAAAAAAAAAAAAAAAACACTTAAAAAATGATGCCAACCCATATGGAATATGGTAGATGCTAGTCATAAACTATTTTGTGGGGGAAAAATTACTGTCTTGCATAGAATTTTGCAACTTTCAAATCGCAAATTTTTTTAAAATTTTATGAAAATTTTGATTTTTCACAAACAAACAAGGTTTTTATGGATAAAAATTTCTTACTAAAATTAAAAACAATGTGTCATGGGAAAACAATTCTGAATCACATGGTAGTAAAAAGTGTCGAAAGTTATTTCACATAAAGTGACATAGCCAATTTCAAAAATAGGGGTGTCAGGAAAGGGCAAAACAGGCTGGGTCCCCAAGGGGTTTAAAATGATTACATTTTTATGCCCTTATTATGTTGTTTTTTGCTTAAAATGGTGTTTTTGTAATACAAAGCTCCAAATCCTTTTCATAGCTATAGAGTTAAATAAGAAAATTCTCATTGCTGGCAGTCACCACTGGGGGGTGGGGGGATTAGGAGGGTTACTATACGGTGTTTTAATGGTTCAAATTTTAAACAACATGCAGAAATTTTTTCTTTTGGTGGCTCCGTTACAATCAATATCGATGAAGAGGAATTAGAGCTATATATCTAAAAAGACTCCCACTATTATAAATGAAATTAATTAGATTTTGGATCTATTTACATTAAAAAGACAAATGGTGGACCTTAAATTTAAGCTTAAAATTATTTTTTTCCTCATATTTTATTTATCTTCACTTTGTCTTTTACTGCTTTCCTATTAAAATCAATTATTATTACTTTTTGGCAATATTTTAAACTTTTCTATTTAGATTTTTATGTTTTTATTTGCAATATTTACGAGAGATTATTTTTTATGCTGCTGTTAATTGTAACATTGAACAGAAGCACCAGGATATTTAGTGGATACAAAGAAGATTAAGAACACTTATTCACCAAGTAAATTAGATTGCCCATAATTACATTTTGCAAAGTAACCGAAGGCGAAAGAGTTCAATTTAACCACATTTGAGCTAAAAGAAAAACCCATGTTCCTGCCTTCTAAATATATTGAAAGTAGCAAAATTACATCTTTTTTGTCTTCTCTGACGACTCAATGATAAGATCCTCATTACAGACAATGGGGCATTCTCTGTCCTATACTTGTTCTCTAAATTAGTTCCATGTGTGAATATTTAGTAAAATATCACCCACAGCTGTTGTCAAATTAAGAGATGATTATTGTGTTAATGCTACATCTAGATTAGTAACTGGTCAAGCATCTTGTGCAGGTGCAGCCGCCTCCCCGGTTCCCTCTCTTGTATAATAACATTAAGGAGTCTGCAGCTCTGCACTTCATCTTTTGGAGGGTGCTTGTCTGGCAGACAGATGGCACTAGATACATATACCATTTGTGCTCCTCACACGAGTGCTGCTAAAGTAAACAAGATAATGCAGAAATTGTATGAGCAGAGAATTACAGCCATTATACAGGTTTGATTCAGTGACCTTCCTGATGTTCACTAAATACAGGGATTAAATTTTCTGCAATCTCACAAAACACATTTATTAAAGTTGTTGTGTTAACTTTTTAGGTGACTTAAAGACAAGTGTGAGCTATCTAATTTTTTTTTTTTTGTTTATTAGTTTTTACATAATTAAGGACAAGTTATGCCCATTCCATATGCAGAAATTCTGTGTGGCAGCGATAAGAACCCCAACAAGTCCACTTTGATGAGCCATTCAGTGTGCTGCCATATGGCACCTCTTAAAAGACAATTTATAGAAGACAATATTCCCTGTGTGCAGGGGATGTAAAAAAATTTTGGTTTATATGGAATTGCAACGGGAAAATTGTTGCAGCCAAAATACTGCCATACATGCTTTACCCACATTTATTATGTGTTTTGGGCACTTTTGCAACATGATCGACAAAAATGTTATTTGCTGTCACCTGGTTCCTGTGATACCTGCTGCCATGCCAGTCTACTACCTGCCTGTACACTACTACCGTCATCGGTTGCATCTGCCTGAGACCTGCCACCTCTGCCTGCTCTCACCCTGCTATGCCTCGTACTTCCCCCACAGCCAAGTCCAACCTGCATCGCGGCAGGCTCTGGTGAATACTGGGGGACAGGAGCTTGTTTTTGTTTCTTACAAACAAACGCTTTAGGGTATGTTCACATGGCGTCTTTTCTGCAGTTTAACATACGCTTTTTAGCTGCGTGTTTGGATCCGTCTGTTGGTCCACAAACGGACCCAAACACGGCTAACAAATAGCAATGTGCTTTTACATTGCTTTTAATACGAGACACGCATCGACGTTCACACGAGTGATTGTCGATGCATGTATCACTGTGTCTTTCGGACATGTCAATTCTTGGTCCGAAAGACACAGCAGACGCCCTATTTAAAACTATAGGGTGCGATCCTGCTGCATCCTACACGCATCCAAACATGCAGCTACTGGTAATGTGTTGGATATGTTTCACATGCGATTGCTGCAGCGTTTTTGGATCTGATTTTCAGATCCAACACAGATCCAAAAATGGAGAAAAGCCCCCCCACCTCCCCCGTAGCCATGTGCTCGGCACACGAACCAGACAAATACTGGTCAGATAAACCGACCGGTATTTGTCTATTGCTGTGTAAACGGGCCCTTATAGGGGTTGTCCAGCAGAAGGAAACTCATCTGAAATGGGGCCACGGTGGGGAAGTAAAAAGCACCAAAATGCTGGTATCATTTGTGCTGTTACTTAGAATAAAAGAAAAAACATAAAAGTTTTATTATAAGTGTAACGTGTGGAAGATATAAGTAACTACAAGGAGATGAAAATGCCATAAAGCTTTACAGCCAATTCTAACTAAAGACAAGCTCTGCAACAACTCCTATTGCAGGGCTGTTTATTAGACCCTATTTCATAAAATTTTCATTTTAAACTTTTATTTTACATTTTGTTAAATTCAGGACTTTGCTATTAGTCTCTCTCCACAACACTACATCCTCATACATCTCGGCTCTGGTTACCAACCCACTCCTGATCTTCACTCAGCAAATGACCTACAACTTTCACCCTCTTGTCTGAAAGACCTCTCATTTGCTGCACCCATTCTATAGAACTTGCTACCCTGGACCACCTGACATTCCCAGTAATCAGCTGGCTTTTAAAGCTCATTTTTTCCAGGAGGCCTATGTCACATAACTGTATACCATGACCCATACACAACCTAACCTAATATACGTCACTGCTCCCACAACTAGCTACATCTATCACATCACTCTTCACTTTCTATCCGTGCTGCCTTTGGGATTTTGGGGGTTGGGAAATGACCTTCTAAACTTTTAAAAATGTTGGGGTGCTTCCCGGGTCAAAATCGGGAAAATCACTCCCCCCAACACATCGACTCTCCTCCACTTTCCCAAAGCTTCAAAGCAATCTAAAAACCCCCATTTCTTCAGGCTTGCCCTTATGCCTACAAAAAACCCTGCTCCCAATACTTTCCTCCACAAAAAGGGTCTGCCCCTCCCTTCTGTCCCCTTTTCCCCCCCCTTTTTGATTGTAACCCCTCCCCCCTTGTCTTCCCAATTTTTCATTCATCATTTTTCATTTTTACTTTTTGACATATGTTATGTATTTAAACCCCCCAAAGTACAGCCCCCGGAACCCCAATGGCCCCTTTAAAAATTAAATAATAAAAAAATTAATCTGCCTCGTCTTCCTATCCCCAAATTACCTCCTCCAGGTGCCCCTGCTCCCCTCTCTTGTCCCGGGGTTTAAAAAATTTCCCACTTTTTTCACCAGATAATCCCTTCCTGCTCCAATGCCCTTCCCTCCTCCTCCTTTTTCAGCCCCAAAACCCCCGGACTCATGGGGCCGTAAAAAAAGGGATGTAGTCCCCAAACACCCTCCAGTCCCCTGCAGACAGATTTTTCAGCATCTGTTCCAGGCATAAAAGCAGGGGGAAATGAAGTTTTCACCGTAGTCCTGGGACTGCCCAAAAAAACGTCGCCCCCTCGAAGCGCCCTCAGGGGGAAAAAGGTTTCACGAAATGAGCTGCCACTGGCTGACTTCAAAAGTTCCCACGGGGGAGTATTTGTCCCCCTTGGTCTAAAAAAATCTTTTAATGGCCTTTCCTTTTTCATACAGTCGGCCCAAAACATTTTCCCAGGCGGGAAATTTCCCAAAAAGGGGTGGAAATGAATTCAGAGTGTGTTGGGGGGGGGGCCTTTTATAGCTGAAAATCAAGGAAGGGGTACCCGGCTTTGTAGGAATGGATGAAGAGCATGCCCCAAATTTTCCGGCCCCTTTTCAGAATCTTCTTTAAGATCGGTGGGAAAATTCCTGGAAACCCTTTTTACAACCAAATTGAACACGGGCGCCTGCAGGGCGCTGGGGCCCTCCCCCCTCGGGGCCCGCGCGGACAAAACCCTTTTTATCCCCTTGTCCGTCACCATGGTTCCGATTTTTCAGTTGGCGCGGGAGAAAGCCACACATCGATTTCTTTTCTGCCCTGGGGGAGCCCGTTCCCCCCCCTGTGTGACTTCATTCGCCGAGGCCAAAGGGGCCCGGGGTAGAACTGTGTGGGGAAACCCCTGTGCCCCACACATGTGGAAAGATGGAAACAGTTTCTTTTTGGGGGCGAGTGGGGGTGGTCGGGGGAGGGGGGAGGATGCGGACATTGGGAGGGGCCGCGTTTGGGCAGCGTGGAGGAGAAAGCAGCGTCTTTTGTCCAAATTGGGTTGGGGTGCCTGGGCCCGGAAGCACATTCACCCAAATGGGGCCGTAAAGGGGCATTTTACTGGCCCTGAACCCATTTGTTACCGCTCCCGACGTCCGCGCTGCCGTTTCACCTTGGAACAAACCGATAAACTCAAGTACGGCCCACTTCTGTTCTGCATATTTTGAAAATTTTGGGGGACGCCCTTTTTGGAAAAGAAAATTTCGGGTTTGGAAAATCTCCCCTCTCGGTCGGGACAAGCCCTTAGTTTTTGAATGGTTTCAGAGTCCACCCTTTGGAAAGGGGGGACTGCCGTACAAAATTTTTGGACAAAGGGGACGGTTAAACTTCTGCACCCTTTGGGGTGGGGTTTGGGATTCTGTTGTTTTTTTGCAATTTGCCTGGCTTTAAAAAAAATCCCGGCGCCTGGTAGAAAAGGGGCAGGGCCCTCTTTACGGGGATGATGGGAAGGAGAAACAGCTCCCTTCTGCGAGGTGGTGGAGGCCTTATCTGAAGGGGGCAACGGCATGCGTGGGGATGGGTGGCTGCTGCTGTTGCTTCGGGGCCCGGAAAGGGGCCCAGGGGACCACCACATCTGGGCCCCCGTTTTCCCAGGGCCAAAAGGGGTTGGTATTGAACCTGCATGTGTTGACCCCAAAGGGCCCTGGGTGGGCCAAAAATTAGCTCCCCCGGCCCCCGCTTAAATTTCTTTCCACAGATTCTTTAAAAACCCATATTGGGGTCCTTCCCGGTTTTTTAGCAAAGAACTGCCACCCCCGCCCAGTATCTTTTTTACCGCCAATACTCCCCACTGGTGACTACTGCCCCCGCTGTCTGCTGAAACCCCTGTGACGCTCCCTTTCCCTTTGGGCCTGCGAAGGGGTTTTCTTAAACCCCGGGGGCCGCTTTGGGTCCCCACCTCAAATGCTGCTACCCTGCTGACTCATTCCAACAACCCCCTTGTTGGGGCGCCCCTGCTGACGCGGGAAGCTGACGCCCTCTTTCCCGACGTGATGAAGGGCCCTTTCTTCACCCGGCTCCCAAATGTGGGGGAAAATTTATAAACGATTTGTGTTTCATCTTATGTGTCCTCCCTCACCCGGGCTTGGTATGAAAAAAGGCCGACCCCCACAACATGACCTCCTTTCCACCCCTTCCATCTATTTCTTTGCCCCTTTTGCAAGAAGCGGGGATATTGGGCCCCCTTTTTCGTGAAAGTACGCTGCCTGGCCCTCCTAAATTGTTCCCCTCCCTCGCTGATTAGTGGGCCCTTTAGCCCCGCCTTTGTAGATCTCTGGGCTGAGGGGAACCGGGTGGGAAAAGAGGCGGGTTTAGGAAAAGGTGAGGCCCACTGAAACCCCTGCCGGGGCCCAAAGTAACTAAGGGTTGTATCTGACGTTCCCATCGACTCTTGGCTGGGGGGTCAGATGTCATTTGGGGGGGAAGTTTGGAAAGAAAGAGTCAACCCAAACAAGAAAAAATTGGATTGTTTTTTTAACAAAAAACAGGCCGCTAGATGACAAGTGGGGTTGTGGGCCCCACCGAAATGAACCCCCGCTGCGAGTCCCCTTTTTTGTGCCCGCGCCTGGGCCCCCGCTCCAGGAAGTTTGTGCCACTGAAAACCCAGCAGGGAAGAGGCCCCCACCCTCTCGGGCGGGCATACTGTTTGTTCTTAAAAAGTTTCCGAAAAATATTTTTATGAAGATATCGTATTTTGATAAAAACACACCCCGTATTTGGGTCCAAAAGAACCCCCTAAGAACTGGGTAAAATTTGGGTTTTAAATTGCGCTCCCCAAATTGGGGGAGGGAAAAAATTTTGTATGTGCCCGTTTAAAAAAAACCCGTGTAATTTTTTGGAAATTTTAAAAAAACAACAGTTAAATTAAAAAATTTGGGATATGAATTATGGTACGGCAAAAAATTTTTTCTTTGGAGGTGAAAAAGAAGTTTTTTTAGTGACCCCCCAACAGGGAGAACAACGCTTAATTTAACCCCCGGAAACTTTAAAATTTCACAAAAGAAATGAAAACCAAAATTTTGAGCCCTTTTTGCGTGTTAAAAAAGGCGTGATTTTTCGGTAACCCAAAAACAGAAAAACTTGTAATTAACCCTTCGGTTTTTAATTATGCTACAGGGAAAAATTTTTTCTTTGGCGGTGAAAAAAAATGTTTTTTTTTAGTGATCCCAACAAACGAACAAACCTTAATTAACCCATGGATCTAAATTGCGCCAAAAAAAATGGCAACAAATTTAAATGGGAATTTTTGGGTTTTAAAAAAAAGCTGTTTCTTTAATTTAAAAACAAAAGGAACAGGCTTTTGATTACCCTTGGATATTCAATGTTTCTGAAGAACTGAGCAAATAGCATTTAAAAAGTATATGCAGCTTTATTGGGCGCCCAATGGAAATTCAGTTCCAATACCCCACAAAATCAGAATTAGAACGTAAGAGCAGCAGTCTCTGAGACAAGCTGTGACACCCCCCCAAAAATCACTGTATAAAAGTGAGTTTTTTAGTATGAGATATTATAAGCAGCCGCGGCAGCACCTTCCCTACTCAGTACAGTGAGAGCGGTATGAGCTCCCAGCGTCGCGCCCGGACTTATATAGTGCGGTGTCACAGAATCCCGCCGGTCTCTGATTGGCTTCATCTCTGCACATGTCATGTAGGCTACACCCTTCTTCCACCCAGACTTCTTTGCCCCATGTACCGCCATGTGTTCGCAGCCATTTTATCAATCAAAAGCACGCTTCGTTCCCGCGAATCACCCCAAACTTCGACTTCGTTCAGAATCGAAGTTTTCCTGAAACTCTAAACGAATTCCATTTCGTTAGAATCAATTCGCCCATCTCTAGTAATGACTTCATGCAACTTCATTTATATTCCTGTTGCCAACCCAAGCGGCAAGTCACCTGGATATAATAGGCATCATGTACCAACTGGGTCAGTCCTCCCTTTTAATTTCGATTGGGATTAACAACCTCTAGCCTAGTAGCACATGTGACCCACAAGGTCATCCTGTGAAGCCCTCAACCATCTGGACATGGACATGCTTGTCTGTGTCTGGGACCTGCCTACATATAATTTGCAAGTCAGAAGAGGAGTAAAGAGGAGCAGGGATGGGTAAGGGCTAATGGTCCACAGTGTGTCCATCTCTGGGACCCCCATATTTTGTCAGAATGGAAGGCCACCTGGCCCCTGAATAGCTGTCCAGGAAAGAGTAGATGAGGTGACCATGATGTGACCATGTGTGGTTATCTGTAGTTTGTGACAGTAATAAATCATTTGGCTGTTGCAGCAACTAACATAAACTACAATGGAGAGGATCATATACATAAAGGGCTTTTTCCTCTTCGTTCTGCAAACAGTGGAGAAGGGTACGGCCACTCTTTTGATACATGGAAGTTCTGAAATTGGTGCCGGCGCCTATCAGATATTTACCCATATACTTTCAATATTCCATGATGTCTCAGATGGCAATCCCCTATAATGGTCATGGGTGTAAATATAGCCATAGCAACCATAGCAGCTGTTATTAGGGCCCAGAGTTTGAGGGATAAAGTTGTACACTTAGGTGCAGAAACACTGTACCTTATTTGTAAGGAACAGCAATATATGGCACTATTATTCACGCCTTTAATTACTGCTATTTATGTTGCTGTTTTAGATTTCCGTTGTGAGGTGGCGGGAGCTGTTTCTCTTCGATATGGGGCACTATGAATTTTAGTTGTTACAGCTATTGGGATTGGTTCAGTCTGACAGATCAGAAAAACTTTCAATTTAGATCATCAATTCTTATGGGCAGTGACCCCTCTCCCTTTGTCTCATAGTTTGTGTATTTATTTAACTTGCTATATCACAGTATTACAATATTTCCACAATTTATTGTGAATTTATTTGCCAACAGGCGTTTTGTCGAAATACAGTATGTGATAGAGGAGAGATTTGGTTTTAAAAAAATTGCATTAGTATTTTCATATAAAAGTCTTTCTTCATACTGCCAAGACTTGAAGAGAAAACCAAAGAGTCCTGCCCTCCACATCTATACATTGGCTGACTGATTTCTTTTGAATGAGTATGGATACAGCAGTTGACAACTCTGACCTTTCAAAACAAAATTTGGGTCATTTTAAGCCTACCCAGGGTTTTCTAAAATGTATTTATACCTCCATTTACAGGATGAGTTAAAACCATTGATCACCCTAGACGGAAAGTTCAGCACAAAAAATGTGCTGAAAAAGCCGTCCTCGGCTTCCACTCGAGTCACCCGTCAGAGTCCGGGGCGCTGCCATGGCCCAGGCGCCGGCAGAGATCTCTTTAGATGTATGTGACTCCTCTGGTAGCGCATACAGCTGAAACGCTATTGTGGAGCAGGGAGTGCTCACTCTCTGCTCCGCACTAGGACTTCGGAAGGTCGCAAGCAGACTTGCAGCCTTCCGGAGTATCCAGCACAGGCAGCATACTATGTCACCACGCTACCTGCGCGACCTGATGACATCATGCTGCCTGTGCCGGGAAGAAGACGGAGATCAGCGAGAGCCTCGGAGCAGCGGGGGAGTGAAGTGAGTATTTATATTTTTTATTTTTGTAAAAACCCTGCCTATGGGGGACATTAAACGGCCTATACCTGCCTATACTTGTCTATGGGGGACATTAAACTGCCTATACTTGTCTATGGGGGACATTAAACTGCCTATATCTGCCTATGGGGAACATTAAACTGCGTATACCTGCCTATACTTGTCTATGGGGGCATTAAACTGCCTATACTTGTCTATGGGGGACATTAAACTGCCTATACCTGCCTATGGGGAACATTAAACTGCGTATACCTGCCTATACTTGTCTATGGGGGACATTAAACTGCCTATACCTACCTATGGGAGACATTAAACTGCCTATACCTGTCTATATAAATGTATTGGTATCCATTTTTTATTTTTGAAATTTACCAGTAGCCGCTGCATTTCCCACCCTAGGCTTATACTCAAGTCAATAAGTTTTCCCAGCTTTTTGTGGCAAAATTAGGTACCTCGGCTTATATTCAGGTCAACTTATACTCGAGTATATACGGTATATGTATATATTTATATAGATATATTTGATCAAACAAAGTGGGGATGATTTAGCAGCACTGACTTAAAGCGACACCACCATCAAAATTTTCTATTTCACATATTGACAAGCAATATGCGACCATTATATGGATTTTTTTTCAATTGGGTGGTTCTCTAGTGAGGAGAGTGCCTAAAGCACAAAATAAGTATATGACAATTTTGAGCCTTCTTTGCTTAGTAAATCTCCCCAAAGTAAATCACATTAACACCCAGTACATAGGACATAGTAAAATCCAGACAGTCGAGATGTTCTTGCTCTGTTATTATTTACATGAGTTCATATTCTCATTAATTTAAATGACACTTTCTATAGACTCGCTGGTTAGTCTGCTTAACTTCTGTTATCAGTGGCCACAGGGTCTGGTCAGGCTATCATCTATCATCCAGAGAGCAACTGGTGGGGATGTCCATGGGGTCTTTTAACAGCAGCTGTGTGCAATCTTCAATATTCAATGCTGGCAGGAATCCAAGAGTCTGGTTAAGATGCTGCTTATATTGCCAAAAAGACAGAAATGCAGTATAGATCACGCCTCAATGTACGATATATACTGAAGCTTGGCATTACTGTATCTTTGAAGGGGACACTAGATGGCGCTATAGTGTCGATGTTGAAACCACATGAGTAGACACTCAAAATAAAAGTAGCATTCGCATCTAACATTAATGACTGTAGATCATTACCGGTAAATGCTGACAAGTAATTCCTGTCCTCATCAGTGACAGTTTCCTTGTGTTATGTAATATATCTGACTAAACTGACGAAGAAAAACAAGGGTCTTATAGTCACAGCTGAATTATTTATTGCCGTCTTTCACTGCCAAAAAATTAAGGCTTGAGAAGTCATCACCCCAGAGTTAGAACTGTAGATTTACTTCACATTAAACTAACTTCACACTAAATTAATGTGTCCAAATACTAGCTCTATAATTCACTACAGCATCTTGCTTAACCTAAAAAGTTTAAGACATTCCGAGTAGTGTTACTTGAATATGTCTCCGTTTGGTTTGACCTTCAATCGACCAAACTTGTGAAAAAAGTTGACATCCCGAGCCCAAATTCTTTAAATTTGACCCTAATACTAAATCTAGACTTAAAGGGGTTGTCTCACTACATTGATTCATCTCACCTCAGTCCTGTTTTCTTGGTTTCACTTTGAATTCAGGGGCGTGTTTACTGGCTTCCACTAGGCTGCAGTAGAAACCAGGTCTGTAGCTATAGCGACCAGTGCTGGCAGCCTATCAGGATAGATCAAACAGCTCTGTAACTATAGCCACCTGAGGTGCTGATGCCGCCCATACAAGAGGGGATATCTCAGAATAGGTAGGACACTGCTAATGGACACATTGCAAAGTGACTTGTTTTTGCAAGATCTTTAACATAAAAATCAATTCTTGTAGTGAGACAACCCCTTTAATGCTGACCAGAACCATAACCCTTACCCTAAATTTTGGATTTTTTGAAGGGGTAGAAAAGATTAACCTACCTGTTCCCCGTGGCTTTCAGTCCCAAAGTACTGCCACTCCAACATCACTTCCATCTGAGATTACTTTACATTCTAATGTCTCAAAATAACCCTGATTTGGCATTGGACTGGAAGTAATAATAATAAATTACATTTGAGCGGTAGCTTTGTGCAGCCAGAAATGCCAGGGAAGGGGTAAATACATTCATTCAAAACCAGTAAAAAAACACACAAACCTTACCCTAATCCTAACCCCAGTTTAGGGTAAAGGGGTTGTCTCACTACAAGGATTGCTTTTAAAGATCTTGTAAAAACAAGTCACTTTGCAATATATGTCCATTAACAATGTTCTACCTATTCCTAGATATCTCCTCTTGTATGAGCTACATCAGCTCCTCAGGTCACTATAGCTACATACCTGTTCGATATCTCCTGATAGGTTTCCAGCACTGGCTGCTATAGACACAGACCTGGCTTCTACTGCAGTCTAGTAGAAGCCAGTAAACACGCCACTGAATTCAAAATGAAACCAAGAAAACAGGACTGAGGTAAGAGGAATCAATGTAGTGAGACAACCCCTTTATTATTACAGTTTCCTTTCTTGGGGTAAGTATCGCCAAGAATTAATTCAGGTCAACCTGAATTAATGCGCTTGGATTCAGTCTGAATTCAAGCCGAATGTGGAGCACAACACAACATCAACATAGGTGAAACAAGCAAAAACATGACAGAGAGTCCTATCACCCAAATGGAATAAGAGACACACTAAAGAGCTCACTATGTTTAAGATTTCCAACCATGAAACTTCATCTACTGGTGGTTAGCACAGACCAGGGGCGTTGCTAGGGTCCTAAAACATCCGGGGCTCGGGCCCTTTGTGTTTTTCTGGGTAGGGCTGGATTCACACAACATTTTTCACGCCTCATTGTGAACTGCGGATGTTTTTTTACAGAGAAAAACCTTGTGTTCCTGTCACTAATTTTCTGCACATTCCACACAGATCCCGTCCATCTCCTCAGCAGTCACTGTACAGTAAAAATCACCAATGACAAATTTACTTTTTTAGAACTTCTCACCTTCATATGACAAACCCCTAAACAGTCACCAAAA
>JAODAL010026667.1:0-56325 GCA_025379985.1 Phyllomedusa bahiana | reverse complement strand
CTTTTTACTCATGCCTGTTGCCCCGCAGTAAAAACGGGGTTCATAAATTTACACTGCCTTCAAGTGATTTAGAACTGGCCTGTCAGCGCCAACGTTCATACATGTCGCCCTAAGAGTATGCCTAGGACTGTTTTAGATGCTATTATCCCTGTACCTTTAACAATCAGGGAATGAGTGAGAATTGATGTCACAATTGTTTCATGGAAAGGCTAAGCTCTAAGGTGGGATTGTTTTTTAATGCGGAGATTGAGAGCTTTCTTACCAAGTCTTATAGGCCAGGCAATGCTCCCTTGTAAAAAAAAAAAGTATGTAAATGAGATGTTCTCCAGAAAGAAGAGAACTGACTTTCTAGCACCACCTATTGGAGGTAGCTACCCTATAAGTGAAGTCTTGCCCATTAAATAGCCTTTAAAAATATTATCCAAGCCAGAACCTCCCCCAAAAGTAAGAGCCACTTATCTGCAGAGAGCAGTCTTGAGGTTCTTGGCCCTCTGTCAGTATTGTACAGTCTGAGGTGCTGGCCGGTGAGAGGCTTGTAGGGAGCACTCCATACACAATTCTTTCATCCTCCTGGAGAAGAGATCATTTGCCCAATATGCAAGTCCATACAGTATTTTCTACTATAGAGCTATAATTTAATATAATACAATGGAGGTTAAAACTTTTTCAGCAGTTTGGCCTCTGTTGATTGATATGCTGGAAATATGGCTCTGTAATAGAAAATTTGCCTTCCAGCACATTGGCCCAGGTCATTGGCCCATACAATACTGTCACTAATGCCAGTCACACACTAGTGCCCACTACCTTCGGTATGCCAAGCATGGTTATAAAATATTAGCAAAGAGATAGAAAACAAAAACCTGTGGGTCTGGAGAGCTGTGACATTGTATGACATGGTTTATTGGAGGGGTTAACAGTCTATCTGTCAAAAAACCGATACCTCTCGCAAACATGGCAGGACATACCTTGAGGCAAAAAGATCACTTAGCTGCCACTGGCAGCTCACCCCACATGTGAGGCGTCAAATGTCCCCCCTGAATACATTGCCACCATTAGTCGGTCATCACCACAAGTGATATCTCTACCACTGACCTATCTACAGGTCTTCTGCCTCATCCCATCCCTGCCTCAGGCAAACATGTGTGCTTTCCCACGTACATAGAGAAGGCAACATTTTTTTCAGACATATTATTAATATTTTAGCTTTTGTTGTAGAAACTGTAAAAGTGGATTATTTTATGTTCTGATATGGTTTTCTGAGCTTTTGATCCTAAGACTGGCTTTCTCTGTTGTATCTATGGTTCACACATTAAAAAAGCCAGCATCGTTGTTTCCAGATACATTATGTTACATTAATCTGCCAGCTGTAGCAGGCAACTAATTTATGAGGACAAGTTACAGATGTGTCCATCCTCACCTTTCTTCTTGGCTAAAAATATTCTGAGAAGAGGGACAGAGATAATCAGTTTAGGTTAAAAAAAAAAAAAAAAAAAACACAAAAACACATGATTTTACAATACTCTGTCTGGAGTTGTCTATGCTTTATGTGCCTATATGTGGACACCCAGTGGTTGTGATATGAATTACAGCCGATTGAAGGTTTGGTTAGCATGTTATGAAATCATATTGAATGTCTTTTTTTTTTTTTTTTTTACTTTTTAATAAATTTTTTAGAAATGTATTAGTTGACACATCAGTTATGTCTTATTGGACATGTGTAATCAATATCCCTGTATGAAAATTCATGGATGTTATCTTAGCATTATAACAATAAGCAAAACTATCCTTAAAGGGGTTGTCTCACTACAAAGATTAGCTTTAAACATGTAGAAAGTAAGACTTTTTCCAAATTTTTTGCTTTGTTAATTTTGCTTTGTTGAGGAAATAAGAGAGATTTTATCTGCTCTGAGTGCACACATGTTTCTCTGGTTACTGTCTTGCTCTCCCCTTCTCTCTCTCTCTGCTCTGTGTCCTGTCTGAGAGCAGGGAATGATGTCATCATAGACAGCAGCTTAAGAACAGAGTGTGTTAACTCTAACAAACAAAGGGGACTAATTACTTTTGTTAACTTTAGAGCAAAGAGCTTCAGAAGAAGCTCCTTCTTATGACACATACAGCTCTGCTAGCTGACATTTATAGCCAGACGTCCTGCTTGAACAGTATCATAGTTTTTTACAATCCCAAAAAACATGACAATTTTTTGGGCCGCATTAACAACTCAATGGCTGGACTAGACTGAACCCAGTAGCAGACATCTCTGGCCTATATGCTACCTGGGAAAAATTAACAGGTGCAGCTAATTGCTGAGCAGCAACTCACACACCTCACTGCTAGGGAACAATTAGATGATAAAAAACCAGAGCTCCTAAAAAAGGCTCAGCTAGGAACAAGAGCTAGCAGAGTTGAAGTGTCAACAACTGCTGTAGACCCAGAGTCGTCTTAACAGAATGATGGGCCCCTGGGCATAGCACTGCCGTAGGCCCTGCCCAAATACATGACATCACACTAGGCTATGCCTCAAGCCCCCTCCCAAGCACACCCATATTATCACACCACTTATGTCTGGACACCGGCAGATTGCAGCCTACAAGACTATTTGGCAGGGCAGGAAGCCTTTAGCTCTCTTCCCACCATTGTTATTAACTGCTTGCACATCCTAAAAACACACAAACAGTTAAATAAGCAAAGCCACCGAGGGATCCAGGGTATGTTTTTTGTATTCCTGGGACATACATACACCACTTAAGGGGCCCCTATAGTTGTGGGGCCCCCGGACAACTGCCTAGTGTTCCCAATGGAAAAGATGGCACTGTGTAGACCTACCCACATCCTGCACAGGAAGCGTGTGGCTAAAGAGGCCATGAAGAGTGAAAACAGTCAGATGGGCCAAATCCTTCAAAATAGTCCCTTTAGAGACTTGTAGCTGACGTCACAGTATGGAGACATGGCCGCGCTTGCACAGTTCTCTCCACTGTTTGTTATGGCAGTTCCAAAATCAGTTTTTTGACAAAATTGCCTACAACTGTAGCAAAACTTAACTTGACAGATAATGCACAGAAAATTATCTCAACGGCTTTCAGTGGCCTTTGATACAAGCAGAAGACAAGAAGCTGTGATATCACCATCAAGCTGAACTTTGCTACATTCAATCCAAGCATTGTCATCTGTTGGCCACCACAAGGAAACAAGTTTCAACGTACAACTAAGCTGTTTCCATTCTTCGGCTGATGTCACTATTAGAAATGATATCACTATTCCCCATATTTACCGACTGGCTGCCCTCGCAATTCTCACATTTACGGTTGCGAGGGCCTCTCGCCTCTCCCATTGTCTCCACCTAACACCGGCTGTGAGAATACATTCTAGCTGGTTTGTTGCTCAACATAAGACACATCATGTAGCAATAATCTCAATAAGAGCACATGCTTCGAAATCTAGCACCAAAGTAAGAATATAAATGCAGGGCTGTGTCTTCAGATCCCTGCTTATCATGTACAGCCTTTATATATTGTGCTTGAATAAACAATGAACCCACCAGGAACCGAAACAGAATGAAGAGCGCCAGTAAATGTGGCAAGTGTTCCCAAGCAGCAAATCGACTCTCCCTGCTCCTGCGCTCTGTGAACATTTTCTATGACAAATTGATTATTGCTCTCATGGTATAAAGATTTAAAACGTATGCAATAGCATTGTGTACATGCAAGCTAAAGAGACAACTGTGCTGGAGACAGGGACGCGGTGACAAACCAGTACATATGTTAGGCCTGGTTCACATCTGAGTTTTGCTTTCTGTTGTTCTGCTCCATTTGGGAGACAGAAAAATGGGAAGAAACTGATGCCTTTAAGCTCTCCGTTTGCATTAGTTTGTCTCTGTTCCATCAGGTATCCATTTTTTTTACTGAAGTGTAGTATGCTGTGCTATTTTTTTGTAAAAAATGGACATCTGAAGGACAGGACTATTGAAGTCAATAGCGAACGGATGCAAATGGATATCTACCTGTATCAGTTTGTACATCAGTTAATGGATCAGGTTTTTTCCCCCCTATTCCTTTCGCAACGGAAGACGCAACAAAGATGTGAACCCGGCCTTACTTTACTACTTAACAACCACCCACTGATTTTAGACGTCAGACATTGCAGGTAGTTAATCTGTATCGGCGTCTAAAGATTTTGCTGCAGATAAAGGAGTTTTGGGGGGAAACCTCCGATCCCTGGTGCTTAACCCTTTGATTGCTGCAGTCCATGACTGTGGCATGATCAAAGGATATTGCCCTGCTCCGTCGGGTGATCAGGACTCCCGTTAACCCAATGGAGCCCAGGGAATGTCTGTACAGTCAGCCCTGGGGACACAGAGTAGCCCCAGGGCTGTCTGTATAGTGAACCTGTGGTTAGGGCACACTGTGTGCTGTAATTGCAAACAATGCCGTATATTAGCAATGCACACGTTATAGTCCCAGCCGTTAGGAGTACCTTGCTTAGACTCTCCTATATCAATCAAAAACGTACACATAGGCTGTATGGACAAAACATTGAACTTTACTTCATTTTTATAAATTGGTGCATAAAAGACATAGTTCTATGACGAACACCTTAGGCAATGAAAAACATATGAAAACGTGGCAGTACTTAGCTGTATAGCTTCTCCTGTTTAGGAGGTGAGTGATAGTCCCATGCATGGCGGCACTGGGCTGCAACTCAGCATGATCGGCTCCTACTAGTCTACTATGGGACTATCACTCACCTCCTAAACAGGAGAAGCTATACAGCTAAGTACTGCCACGTTTTCATATGTTTTTCATTGCCTAAGGTGTTCGTCATAGAACTATGTCTTTTATGCACCAATTTATAAAAATGAAGTAAAGTTCAATGTTTTGTCCATACAGCCTATGTGTACGTTTTTTTGTTTTTTTTCCACAGTGTGCTGCCCTGACTGCTGCCTGTGTTAGTATGACACAGATTGTAATGTGTTATATTCATGTATGTACTGTATATGTGCCATATTCATGTATGCTAATACATTACTAAGTGTAAAAAGTTAAATAGTTATCCCTTAATAGGATTTAAAAAAAGTGTAGAGAAAAATAAATAAATAAAATAAATAATAAAACAAAGATAAATATTTAATAAAAAAGTTATAGTGCCTAAATTGCATACACAACAAAAACCTACACATGTCAAGTATCTACATGACCATGATAACCTGTAGAATTCATCCAACAGGTTATTTATTGTGTAATGTGAATGGTGTAAACAATAATTAACCCCTTCCTGATGGACGGTCATAATAATATGGCTCTAAATTTTTTTGCTCTTTGCCTTCTGAAAGCCAAACATTTTTTTTATTTCTCCACCTACATAAACATATGAGGGCTTTTATTTTGCGGGACAAGTTGTACTTTCTAGTGGTGTTATTCATATTACTATAGAATATACTAGGGAACGGCAAAAAAATTCTAAGTGGGGCAAAATGTGAAAAAAAAACTTACTTGTGCCATGTTTGCGGTAGGTTTGTTTTTACGGAGTTTATTCTTCGGTAAAAATGAGGTGTTATCTGTATTCTACAGGTTGATATGCATCCGGCAATACCAAACATGTAGGGTTTTAGTTATGTTTTGGTACTGTAAAAAAATTCCAAACATTTTCTATTCTTGAAATTTGCGCTGCAGCGCCATTTTGTGCGACCAATAAATTTTTTGTACTAACACCTACGGATTTCAGTGAGGCAGTATTTTTTGCGGGCAGATGTGTACGTTTTAATGCTAGCACTTTGAAATGGATGTGACTTTTTTGATTACTTTTATTCCAATTTTTATGTGACGTGAAATGACCAAAAAAAACACAATTTTGGCGTTTTGAATTTTTTTCTCTTCTACTGTGTTCAGCGTACGGGATAAATTATATTATATGTTTATAGATCGGACTTTTTCGGATGCGGCGATACCAAATATGTGTAACTTTTTTTATAATTTTATTGTTTTTATTTGTAAAATGGGGAAAGGGGGGTGATTTGAACTTTTAATACTTTTTTTTTACTTTAAAACTTTATTTTTTTATTTTTTTTTAACTTTAACATCGAGTCCCCCTATGATGCTTGACCACTAGGGGGCGCGATCGTTAACAAAGCCTAATGCATTGCATAGGCAATGCATTAGGGTGTACAAAGATGGCGGTTTCCCCACTTCCTGTCTGCGGACAGACGTGGGGCAAGCAGGAACATGGCAGCGATCAGAGCCTTCACAAGGCTTCCCGCTACCATGTTAGCCTGTCGGGACTCAGCGATCTCACCGCTGATGTCCCGATCGGGCTGAAAAACGGTGCGCGGCACCACTTTTCAGTCATTCAGACGCTGCGGCCATCTTTGCCGCGGCGCCTGATGGGTTTAACAGCACAGGCGGGCGACGCCGCCCGCCTGCGCTGAAACCGCCAGGTGTTAGCTGCGATTAGCCGCTAACACCCGCTGGCTGTGAAGCGGGATCGCAGCGCGATCCCGTTTCAAAGCCGCTTACTGGCGTTTTGACATACTCATACGTCAAACGTCGGTAAGGGGTTAATAAAACAAAATACAAAATAAAATGTAAAAATAAAAATTTCTGCAGTAATTTATTTGTAAATTTAAACTATGCCCCCAAAAATACAACTTGTCCCGCATAAAACAAGTAAGTCCTCAAACAACTGCGTCACTTAAAAGATAAAAAAAAGTTACGACTGTTGAAATGAAACGAAAGGAGACAAAAACTACAACATTTTACTGGTCTTTAAGTACTTTTCAAGCTTGGGGGTTAAGGGGTTAACAGAGAAAAAAAAATTATGTACCCATCTCTGGTCAAATCAAAGACCTACAGTCTTGGTGCACAGATATGGAGTATTTTATTCCAAGGTTATTGGTGATGTGGTGTCCCAAAATGTGATGCACTCTCGATCATCTGGTGCTTTTTGGTATTTTAAAATTAGAAGAATTGTTTACACTTTTGTGAATTTTTTAATGTTTTTTCCCCATGGACAAAATCACAATTTCAGCCACTAGACTATGTATCCGTTCCATTATGCTCCACCAGGTGTCTACTGTAACCATCTCTCTACTGGTTTCTCATAAAATTATTTTTAACTTAAAAGAGGTTTTCCCATTAGGCTGTTTCACACAGCTTGCTCTTTTTACCCAGCTTCAGGCTCCCACTTCTTGCTCATGCTTTGAGCAGGTCTATAGCATTGATTGACATTTCAGTTCTGCTATTCCTAGCTCAGCCTGTGAGAGGGACATCGGTGATGAACAGGATTTACCAGCAGGACTACAGAGCTCTAAAAGGTTAAATTTTGTGAGTAAGAAAGATGCCCTGAAGCGGATTAGACACAGCAGAAGGTGATCCTGGGCATTGCTAGCACAAAAAGAATCCTTCTGTAAGCAAGTAGGAGATAAGAATTGCTCTAGCTCTGAAAGGAAGCAGAATCAGAACAGCAATGTACTTGGTGATGATCTTTGTTTACCTTTGCATCCATGTTACAGCTAATTAATGTGTGCCGAAAACCACATTAAAGTACCACCCAAACCTAAATCTTCTACCCTTCCCACAGACACTCTGTACTCTTTTTGTATTTTACTCAAAATTGTCCATGTTTTGTTCAAAATTGGTTTGACTCTACTTGCAAAAGAAAATTGGTGCTTGGGACATCACTAGCCAAACATTTTTTTTACTCTAACCTTGACCTTAACCCTGACCATAACTGTAACCAAAACCAAAAATAGGGTTAAAGTTTTTTTTTTTTTTTGCTGGTTTGCAATGGTTAAAGGGGTTGTATCATTTCATTAAATGGTCTTCAGAATAAGGGGACAGTGAAAACAAGCAACTTTGCAATTGGATGTCATTAGCAAAGCTGTCTTGTTTTCACAGTCTGCTTATCTTCGTTTTGTGTAAACACAGTTCCCCAGTGCCGTCGGATTCCTCCTCCTTGCATTTCATTGGCTGACGGCTCTAGTAATTTACATTCTGTCTGGCCCCCGGTCGTATTCACGAGGGCGTGCATTTCTGCCTCTCTCACTCAGAATAAGTGGCCGGCAACAATTTCACTCTATACAGCCAGCAGCTCCTCATTGACAATGAAGCTGCTTTTACAATCAGAAAACAGCAGAATTGGGCCTCAGTGCCTAATGCTGCTGCATAGAAGGGAGACGGATCTGTGCTCTGGAGTAGTTCATAGAAGACTGGATTCAACTGTATCAAACCTCCAGCTGTGAGAGAAGAGATCAGTGCTCTGAGTTCATAGAAGACTGTCTAGACTGAATTCAGGCCTGTGGTATGTAAACAACTCTTACAAAATAAGACTGCATAGGGAGAACGACACAATGACATGTGGAGGGGGGGAGTTGAACACACTGACTTGGGAGCGAGCATGAACAGTGAAGGGGGGGATGATGTTATTCCCCTTCAGTTAAGAAACATCTAGCTGAGAGGGGAAGAAACGCCCCTAGATTTTCAGGAACTGAGAAAATCAAGCTACAAGAGAACAGCCGAACTGATGAAGCGATACATCCCCTTTAAATAACCACTCTGCAGCCCCTTTGGCCTGGTGTTGTTCTTGGTCCCTCGTCATTTTCGGTAAAACATAACATTGGAGATGATGGTGACGTTGGACCAAAGTGTGAGTGGAAATTCATAATTACCAGGCTCAGATTCACCTACTGGGGAGCAGGGGAAACCCTGAGTGGACACCCTGGGCATGGCGGACCCTTGCTATGGCAGGCCTGGGACTGCTTTTCAGGGAGAAAGGTAGAGAGACAGAGTTCAAAAGTCACGTGCAGTATGTGTAGTCATGTACGCTATAGTTGTACGTTGGGCCCCAAGAGTCAACTCCACTGGTAGGGTCCAGGCACCTCTGTCTGTCACTGATACTTATCCTTAGCTACAAATTATATATCCAGATTTCTGGTTTCTTTCTACATAGAAATGTAACTTAAGAGTTTGTCTCATGAAGACAGTTCTGTCCATTTGCTCTATCAGCTCACATGGATATCTAAGATGGCGTCCTGCTTGGGACTCCAGTCTATGAGCCAAAACAGGAAGGTGATATACTATGTACAAAAAGCTCCGTTTCTAGTTGAGATGTTCTTCTATTACCTTGCTATCCGTGGCTTTCCCCATCAATAACAGCCACTTGACGAGGACATTGGCAGCTGCATTTGATGAGACAACCCATTTCTAGCTCTTGGGCTTCTATTAAAAATTTGAAACAGAACCTCCCTTAGTAGGACTGTCTCAACAGCATTATGGGCCTCCAGACATAGCAGTGCAGGGGGCGCTGCCCGAATTCATGACTTCATACCAGGCCATGTCTCTAGCCATGCCCTAAAAGAACATCCCATGAGGCCATGCCTCTAGCCACTCCCAGGCACACACGCCTATGTCTGAACACCTTGCTGATGACTCATAGGCAGCCTGTGGACTGTGAGACTAATTTACAATGCAGGGAGCTGACGACTCCCTGCTCTACTATGGATCTTTACTGTTTGTAGATCCAAAGAACATTCAATCAATGAAATAAGCAACGTTGACCTAGAGTTCCAGGGCTTTTTCCTGCATCCCATGATATGCATTCACAACCTGGGGGCCCCATGCCCAGGGGCGTCGCCAGGCAGATTCATTTGGGGCACAAGCCCTGAATAAATCTGCCTGTGCCCCGAATCTCGGCGGCTCCAGGTCGCTGCCGTGGGCCTGGAGCGCTCCTTAGTGCGGGCGGCGCCCGCCTATCTCTGACTGCACGACTGTTTCACAGCGGCCGCCCAGTCAGAGTTGGGGAGGAGGCAGGACGGATCGTTCCCATCCTGTCTTCTCCCCTGTATGTACAGCACTCACCGAGCACTGTACATACACCTCAGCATCGCAGGGGGCGTGACGCATCGCTTTCATCACCCCCTTCGACGCTGGGATCCTCTAAGCCGGTAGCTCTGCCGGCCGAGGAGGTCCGGGGCCCCGCGAGACGGTGTAAGCAGCGTGATGACATCATGCTGCTTACACCGTTCTCAAGCTGCAGGACCTGGACGCGCGGACCGTGCTGGTCCTATCACTGGTTACAGAGGGGCATATCACTGGCTACAGGGGGGCATATCACTGGCTACAGGGGGCATATCACTGGCTACAGGGGGCATATCACTGGCTACAGAGGGGCATATCACTGGCTACAGGGGGGCATATCACTGGCTACAGAGGGGCATATCACTGGCTACAGTGGGGCATATCACTGGCTACAGAGGGGCATATCACTGGCTACAGGGGGGCATATCACTGGCTACAGGGGGGCATATCACTGGCTACAGGGGGGCATATCACTGGCTACAGAAGGGCATATCACTGGCTACAGGGGGCATATTATGTGGCTATGGAGACATATTACTGGCTAAGGGGGCAGTAACCTGGCTACAGAGGACTAATAACCTGACTACAAGGAGCATATTACTGGCTACAGGGGGCATATTACTGCCACAGAGGGCAGTAAACTGGCTACAGAGGGCAGTAACCTGGCTAGAGGGGCTAATAACCTGGCTAGAGGGGACAGCAACCTGGCTAGAGGGGGCAACTACTTGGCTAAAGGGGGCTACAACCTGGCTACAGTGGGCTACTACCAGGCTATAGGGGCAAAATATTTACCTACAAGGGGGTAATTATTACCATTTGGGGCACTATAGATGGGGATTTTGTATAGAGATAGGAAATTGTAGAGAAATGCTGATAAAATGAGGAGTCTTAAGATGTTTGTTTTGTAAATTTTTCAGTGAAGAGTTGTGGACGGTAGAAGACGTCATGGCGTCTGGGACAGATGGAGAAGAAGAAGGGAAATAGAACAACTCTTCAGAGACGTCTCCTGTGAGTCACTAAATGTAACTGCAGTGTAATCACTTATATTTCTCCTGAGCCTACATACAAAGGTTTTTTCTCTGTAAAATTACATCCGCAGTTCACAATGAGACGCAAAAAATTCTGTGTGAACCCAGCGCTACTCAGAAAAACTGAGGCCCGACCCCCGGGATGTTTGGGCCCTTTAGCAACGCCCCTGCCCATGTCTGTAGTGCCACCAGCAAATGCAAAGTGGAATATATGGCCCTGTCTCCCAGCCACGTGCCAGATAGGTTTGGCAGGAGGGTCTTTTGTCCCCGATACACCACAGGGCCCACTGCTGCCGCTGCACCTCCTATACCTACATCACTGTATGCATATAACAAATGCACATAAACAATATAGCAGCAAATCCCATCGTGAACCCAGCAATGTAGACGCCGTGGTTCAGGATTGTTGATGTCTGCGTCATGCAGTAGTAACATTGCGACTATGAATATTCAGATTTTCCGCAGCCGTCTGTTTACATATTGTCCCTTGTACTTCTGTACGGAGAATGAGGCTGGAGCAATAAATAGTAATGACATGTTTAATAAAGAGCATATTTGTCAGCAGAGCAGCGGCGAGCTATACCGCTATGATATCAGCAACCGAATGCGCCTATTTAACATGCAAATTATTGGTGAAGCCTATAAATTCTCAGAATTGATGATATTGTTTTCTCTTCATCCACTTTGTTCCAGACGGAGACGAGCGCCGCCATCATGTGCACCACCGACGCCTTCTGATATTTATTTGCCGTTATGTCTATAGTCTGTTTATGTCTACTACTGTACAATATGGGATTACAACCCAGTGCTGCCATACTATTGTATGTGATTACCTTGTACGGAGGGTTATGGGGACTGTTCAAATGCAAAAAATACAGCAGTGCAAGCTGGCACTAAAACCCGTAACCTCACTATATTTATGAGACCGCGATCACTGCATGCACCTCACTAATACATGTAAGAGCAGTACAGGACATGTAGTACCGCACTGTACTGTAGATGGCGCTATAGACCCCCAATCACTGCATGCCCCACACTAATGCATGTAAGAGCAGTACAGGACATGTAGTACCGCACTGAACTGTAGAGAGGTGTTATAGACTGCCAATCACTGCATGCACCTCAATAGTACATGTCAGAGCAGTACAGGACATGTAGTACCGCACTGTACTGTATAGAGATGCTACTAGACCCCCAATCACTGCATGCACATCACTAATACATATAAGAGCAGTACAGAACATGTAGTACCGCACTGTACTGTAGAGAGGCGCTATAGACCACCAATCACTGCATGCACCTCACTAATTCATGGAAGAACAGTACAGGACATGTAGTACCGCACTATACTGTAGAGAGGCGCTATAGACCACCAGTCACTGCATGCACCTCACTAATATATGTAAGAGCAGTACAGGACATGTAGTACCGCACTGAACTGTAGAGAGGTGTTATAGACTGCCAATCACTGCATGCACCTCACAAAAACATGTAAGAGCATTACAGTACATGTAGTACCGCACTGTAATATAGAGAGGTGCTATACACTCACCGGCCACTATATTAGGTACACCATGCTAGTAACGGGTTGGACCCCCTTTTGCCTTCAGAACTGCCTCAATTCTTCGTGGCAAAAGATTCAACAAGGCTGGAAGCATTCCCCAGAGATTTTGGCATATTGACATGATGGCATAACACAGTTTGAACCGCGATTTGTCGGCTGCCATCCATGTGCGAATCTCCCGTTCCACCACATCCCAAAGATGCTCTATTGGATTGAGATCTGGTGACTGTTTGGGGGCCATTTGAGTACCCGTGAACTCATTGTCAAGTTCAAAGAAAACCCGTCTGAGATGATCCAGCTTTATGACATTTCGCATTTCCTGCTGAAAGTAGCCATCAGATTTGGGTACATTGTGGTCATAAAGGGATGGACATGGTCCAACAATACTCAGGTAGGCTGTGGGGTTGCAACGATGCTCAATGGTACCAAGGGCCCAAAAGTGCCAAAAAATATTCCCCACACCATGACACCACGACCACCAGCCTGAATTCGTTGATACAAGGCAGGATGGAAACCATGCTTTCAGTTGGTTTACGCCAAATTCTGACCCACCACCGAATGCCCACAGCAGAAATCGAGACTCATCAGACCAGGGAACGTTTTTCCAACTTCTACGTCCAATTTCGATGAGCTTTTGGGCAAATTGGAGCCTCAGTTTTCTGTTCTTAGCTGAAAGGAGTGGCACCCGGTGTGGTCTTCTGCTGCTGTAACCCATCTGCCTCAAAGTTCGCCGTACTGTGCGTTCAGAGATGCTCTTCTGCCTACCTTGGTTGTAAAGGGTGGCTATTTGAGTCACTGTTGCCTTTCTATCAGCTCGAACCAGTCTGCCCATTCTCCTTTGACCTCTTGCATCAACAAGGCATTTCCGCCCACAGGACTGCCGCTCACTGGATGTTTTTTCTTTTCGGACCATTCTCTGTAAACCCTAGAGATGGTTGTGCGTGAAAATCCCAGGAGATCAGCAGTTTCTTAAATACTCAGACCAGCACTTCGGGCACCAACAACCATGCCACGTTCAAAGGCACTCAAATCACCTTTCTTCCCCATACTGATGCTCGGTTTGAACTGCAGGAGATTGTCTTGACCATGTCTACATGCCTAAATGCACTGAGTTGCCGCCATGTGATTGGCTGATTAGAAATTAAGTGTTAACGAGCAGTTGGACAGGTGTACCTAATAAAGTGGCCGGTGAGTGTAGACCACCAATCACTGCATGCACCTCACTAATACATGTAAGAGCAGTACAGGACATGCAGTACCACACTGTACTGTAGAGAGGTGTTATAGACTACCAATCACTGCATGCACCTCACTAATACATGTAAGAGCAGTACAGGACATGTAGTACCACACTGTACTGTAGAGAGGTGCTATAGACCACCAATCACTGCATGCACCTCACTAATACATGTAAAAGCAGTACAGGACATGTAGTACCGCACTGTACTGTAGAGAGGAGCGGGTAGACCACCAATTCCTGCATGCACTTCACTAATGCATGTAATAGCAATACAGGACATGTAGTACTGCACTGTACAGTAGAGAGGCGCTATAGACTGATTGATCACTGTTAGCTCTGATTGGTCGCTATGAGCTCTGATTGGTTGCCGTGAGCTCTAATTGGTTGCCAAGAGCTCTGATCAGTTGCTGTGAGATTTTATTTGTTGCAGTAAAGAGTTATATTGTTAGACAGCTTTGAAAAATAAGGCCCATTGTATCCTGAGGGACCACTGTATGCCTCGAGGGACCACTGTATAAAATAATGATTTTTGGTGACTGATTGATTAAGTTATGCAAGCACATCAAGGTAGACTCATCAGGTGGGTCCCTAAATCTAATGTCTCTATATTGTCCCTCCAAATATATCTTACACAATTGTACGTGTCCCTATTTGACCATGCAAAAAGTTGGGAGGTAAGTAAGTCCTGTGTCTCCTGGTAAGAACCACCATACTTATGTAACTTATGTAAGTTGTATAGTTGGAGCGGACAATTCCCTTTCTGACAGCAGGTGTCACTGGGAGGAAGAGCAGGAAGAGCAGAAACCCGGGAAACTCGGTGGGGAGGAGTCAATCTGAGAAGAGTGTTAGCGACTAGATGGTAGGTAGGGAAACGTGTGCCCCATCTGGCATAAAATGTCACAAAAGTGGTTCAGGTTAGGTACCAGAAAAAGTCATTTGGAGCTACCCATGACAATGACTAGGAGGTTAAACTGAGCCATGACTAGACTACATATGGACGGAGAAGTAGAACCTTGTCTCTCACACGAGGACCACCGAAGATCATGTCAGAGATACCTCAGTGTCCCAAAAAAGACAAATAGATCTAAAATACTGTTGTGCTGGAACCCTAATACAGTCATTACGTTAATTTTGTTTGTACCTGTGAATTCAAAGTTTTCAAAAATACTCAAAAAGACTCAGATGACGTCTAGGGCGATGTGTATGCATTTTGGAGCTCAGGTGCACAAGTGACTCTAGCAAGTAAAGTGTTCCAGTGCCCGGCATAGCCATGGACCATGTGTTTGCATTTCTTGCTGCTCATTCTCCTCCAGCAAGATGCTCATCACCAGTAGTGTTGTGCTGAATTGAAGACTAACCACCACTCACCTTGGCATTAGAAATCCACATGGCAGGAGTGTCAAACTTATTTGTACTGAGGGCCACATGAGCATTATGATTGCTCCAGAGATTGGCTAAGGTACCTGTGGGGGTTGGCAGAGCTGTGCTGCCATTTGTGAGTTTCTGACCAAAGTGGTGTGAAGGTGTGCGAGTTCAGAATACAAGATGGCGCCTGCTTTTTGCACTACCGCTGCCACCTTTTTCCAGTGCTGAATGCATCCTCTGGGAAAAGTAGGTATGCAATTGTAGTGCCAGAAACCACCCCCCTCATGCACTGAAGTTATGTGAGTGGTTGTTCTATTGGTATTTTTGCATTTGTGCAGTCTCCGCATGCATTATACTGTGGCTTTTCTGCATGCTGGTGTGAACAGGTGTTAAGTTGGTGTGTAGTTTTTTATCATCTAATTGTTCCCCTAGTGGTGGGGTGTGTGAGCTTTTGCTCTGCAATTAGCTGCACCTGTCAATTTTTCCCAGATAGCATAAAGGCCAGAGTTGCCAGCTTCTGGGTTCAGTTTAGTCCAGCTATTGAGCTGTGAACATGGCCCAAAAAATTGTGTTTTTTTTTAGAAAGTAGGGAGCAGGTCTTCTTCTGCATCGGGACCTTGTTCAGTTCTGCCCCCTGTGTTAGCTCTCACGGGCCACATAAACTGACGTTGTGTGCTGTGTTAGGACCCCAGGTCTTGGGTTGGAAAAATGTTCTATATGGGTTAATGCTCTGTATTATATAACTCCCTGTCAGCAAATGAGAACTATCAATCTTCCATAAGAGTAAATAAAAAATGAAACAAATTGTATTAAATTTATCAAAATAGCCCCTGTTGCAAAATATGTTTGGAACAAACTGCTACAGACCTATGACTGGCATTCATTTACACCAGTATCTATGCCCCCACTTCTATAGTGAACCTGATACATTTTACAGATTCTATAAGTTTTGCTGCTTTTATTAGATACTTAGAAAAATTAACTAGCTTGTTTGTACACGTACTTTGATGTATGTCGTGCGCTCCATTTTTTTGTCCAGATTTTCCTACTAAATCTCTGTCATTGTGTAAGAAGGGGGCGAGGACAAGCAACCCACTCAGATTCTTTTGGTATTGCGGGGAGAGACGATGTGGGACCCTGTGCACCTGCGTACAAATAAAGACAAAAGACACTTGCTGACCAGGAGAACTGTGGCTTTACTTTCCTTGTCTTCCAACAACGACGAATGCAGAACACTCTTGTCGCCTGTATAGAGAATCATGCAGCTCTTGCCGCTTCACTCAATCGCCCAGCAGCACCCGAGGGGGCTAACCTCCAAGCCTACCTCGCTGCTGTTTTAACCCCACTTGCATAAGTGGCTTCTTCCACTCCGTCCAGGTTGGCTACTCCTGCTGCTGCCTTTGAGGACCCTTGTGGCCCCTTCTCCTATGCACTGCGGCCGGAAGACAGGTTTCGGTCCCGGCTACATCCTGGCTTGCTTGCTGACAAATACTGAACTATGTACAAAGTCCTTTAAGTCTTCCTGCCCTTCTCCTTTCCTTTCCAGGAGTATCTGCCGCCCCGCATTCCAGCCGGCATGGGTAATCCTGCTTCTATCTGCCTCCTCAGTGCAGACTCTAGCAGAATCTCCAACAGACTGACTCTAAAACTACATTTCTCCCTAGATAACTTTGAATCCCCCACAACTGGCAGCCAGCTCCCCTTCTGCTTCACAGAGGTTCAGCTCCCTATTGGCTGGAAGGGTATGACACCACTGTTACCGGGCTGACTAAAACTGTGAACAACTTCTATGTTACTCTATAGCCACTAAAACTAACATTCCTATTACTGCTATACCTAGGACTCTATAATACATTCACACTGCTTTCCTAAATACAGAGAACTAAAGCTTTTACACACCTCACAATTGAATGAATGAACGCTTTTACCTTTCCTTTGCTATCTTGTAACATCTGGAACTGTTGTTTTCCTTCCCCATAGGAGTGTTATTTTCAGAGGTCGTCTTTTGATGACAATTATGTCCGTTGGTTCTCATAGGGACACGCTATAAACCACAAGAGAGAACCAGTGACTCCTGTTCTGGCAGACTAGAGATGTCCGTGTGTTACATCCATCTAAATGGCTATCATGTAACACTATATTTACCCTGTAGCAACAAGGGATATGCCCGGCCATCCATGGATTTACCCAGCAAGATCAGTGGTGTGCAAGGAGGAGCATCTGATTAGACAACCCATGTAAGGCTTCTGGGTTCCAATGCAGAATCTGCAACAGGCTCTCCCAGTGTCAGACTGCAGTGTTTGGGGCCCACCAGTGGATTTGACTTTCGGGGCTCACCACTGGAGTTAATTCTTGGGGTTCACAAGTAGAGTTGATTCTTGGGATCCACCATTGGAGTTGATACTTGGGGCTCACCAGTGTAGTAGACTCTTGGGGACAACCATTTGAGTTGATTCTGGGAATACACCAGTGGAGTTGATTCTTGGGGCTCACCAGTGGAGTTGATCCTTGGGGCCCACCAGTGTAGTTGATTGTAAGGATCCACCAGTGAAGCTGATTCTTTGGAACTCACCCTTGGAGTTGATTCTTGAGGCCCACCAGTAAAGTTGATTCTTGGGCCCACCAGTGGAGTTGATTCTTGGTGTCTACCAATGGAGTTGATTCTTGGGGTCCACCAGTGGAGCTGATTCTTGGGGCTCACTGTTGGAGTTGATTCTTGAGGCCCACCAGTGGAGTTGATTCTTTGGGCCCACCAGTGGGGTTCATTCTTGTGGGGCACCAGTGGAGTTCATTCTTGGAGCAAACTAGTAAAGTTGATTTAAGGGGAGGATATGCCCAAAGCCACCCCGGGAATTTCCTAGCAAAGTTAAAGTGGTGTCCCAGGACACCCATTGATTGGAAAAAAACCCCAAACAAAAAGGGTCCGGGGTTTCCCAGGGGGAGTTTGATTCCCTGAAACCCCCCAGTGGAAAAGAATTTGATATCCCCCAGTGGGTTTTGATTCTTGGGAAACCCCAAACCAAGGGAAGTTGATTCTTGTGGCCCACCATACAGCTTCTGAAACTGAAAATGCTGCATATTTCCCTTTATAACTTTGCCCTTTTGCCTCTCTTTCTCATTTTTCCCTAAAAAGGAAGAAAACCTTTGGCCTGCTATTTTCAGGGGCCGACCATGCCCAGGGACTCTTGCAGGGAATTTGAGGCTGGACCCTCCACAAAAAGGCCTGACAATGGGTAGACAACTATCTAGGCTGCTACCTAACGCCTGTCAGGAAGGTGTTTCAAGGTTTTTGGAGCGGGCACAGGGGGGCTGAACCCAAGGCCTTTCCCTTTGGGGGTTTTCCCTGCTTTTAGTTAAAATGGCCCCCTGTTTAAGCAGCTGGAAGAAAAGATATTTGGGACCCCGGCCATTTATCTACTTATATGTGTTTGTAAAATTTAACCCCGCTTGATTTCCCCCTTTCAAACCCCTCTTATCAGCTCCCCCACCAAGTCAATCATGGGGGTGGTAAAAATGGTAGTCATGTAGGGGAAAACCTAAAAAGGGCCCCCGGGGTTTCCTTTTTTTAATGCCCTGTTTTCCCTCCTTGTTTTGGGTTGGTGTAAAAAAGGAGTGAATTTTTAATTTGTAGCAGAAAAATGTTTTACATGATTTTTGCCTTTTTACGGGGCAAGTCCCAAAAAGGGGGGAAAAAAAAAAGGTAAAAAGGGGAAATTATTTTTTTAAAAATATATTTTAAAAATATTCAAATTCTCTTTTCTTATTTTAAAAATAAAAAAAATAAATATAGTTGGTTTTGCGGCGTCTTTAAAAGTTTGATCTGTTCTTATACATGTATTTTTTCAGCATGGGGGCGGCCATAAAAGATACGCAGCTCTAAAATTTTAAGGTTATTTTGGCCCCCCCAATAATTTGGAATAAAAGGGGTAAAAAAAAATCTTCGTACCCAAAAATGGGCAACTTTAAAGGACAACATTTTCAGAAAAGCGATGACCCCACGCCCCGGGTCCGAAAATGGAAAAAAAAAAAAATAATAATAATAATTGGCCTCAAAAAAAATGGGGGAGCAAAGAAAATTTTCAAAAGAAAAAACAAAAACCGTATGGACCCACAAGATAAAGATGGGGAAAATCAGTTTTACTCCCAGTTCCCTTTTCCACAAAAAGCCAAAACTTGGAAAAAAACTAGCACCGTGGTGTTTTTTCCCGTTTTCCCCCCAAGTGGCAAGGCGGGCCCAAGGGGGGGGGAAAACCTTCATGCTCTTGGGCCCCTGGTGCAAAAAAGGGGAAATGGGGGCCCCCCAGTTACCTGCGTCATTTAAAAATGTTGGGGGCCCCCTTATGTGGCAGAAGGGTTTTTGGCCCCCCTCAGGTGGGGGGCCCCGATAGTGCTGCTCCCCTCGGCAACCCTTAAGTTTACGCCCCTGAAAGGGAGGGTTCAGCGGGCCAGGCCCCATGAGTCATGGACGAGGAGGTGGTGGGGGCATTTCCTCTAATAGTCTAGAGCATCAAAAATGCCTTTTCCCACCCTTTGCCAAAACCATATCATTTTCCATTTTTATAATGGGGGTGGAAAAGGGCTTGGGGCCCCTTTGGTGTATGTGCACCCTTCCCCTGCACTCCTATAGCTCCCATCTACAGAAAAAATTTGCACATAAAAAAGGGTAACAAACAAATCCATCGTGAACCCAGCAATGTAAAACCCCGGGGTTTTCCAGGATTGTGGAGTTTTGCGCCCATCCCAGTAGAAACATTGCAAACTATAAATATTCAGATTTTCCGCCCCGGGTTTTTTTAAATTTATTGTCCCTTGTCTTCTGAAAGGAAAAAAGAACCCGGGGGAGCAATAAAAAAGTTAAGGGACATGTTTAAAAAAGAGCTTTATTTGTCTGCAGAGCAGTGCCGAGTTTTATCCCGGGGCTTTGTTTTCAGAAAACCATTGCGCCTATTTAACATGCAAATTATTAGTGAAGCCTATAAATTCTTATCTGCCGGATCTTCTGTGTGCACCATTTATAAGTGAAAGTTTTGGGTTTGTAAAGTAACCCCAAAAGGACCATCACGGGAAGGGTTTTCTATCTATCTCATTTTAATCAAATCTATCTATTATCTATCTATCTATCTTCTATCTATCTATCTTTTAAATTTTCTATCTTTTTTCTTTACTATCTTTAATCTCCTTATGTTTTCTTTCTATGTTTCTATCTCTTATTTTCTATGTATCTATCTATCTATCTATCTATCTTCTATTTTTCATATTATCTATCTTGCAGTACGGGATGTTTTTCAGGTAAGGGGATTAAACCTTTTGTTTTGGGGAAGGAGGGACCAGTCAAACACCATTTTGCAGTTTCCCAGGTGGCCTTTTTTGGGTTGAAGATAAACCCTGGGCCCCCCAGGGCAGAGAAAAAACCCTTTTTTTTCCCTTTTTTATCTATATTTTTCTTTGCATTTCTTTCCACCTGTAATGAATACAATCTATTATACTTTACGTAGTACTTGGCACAACTTGTCATTGAATGGCACAGCTACTCTATGGAGATTTGTCCTCCTCTCTGCACAATAAAGATAATCGGGAGTGTACATTAATACGGGAATTATCTATTCCCCGGGGGAACCAAATGTTTGAATGAAGTCTGACTGAGATCCTTAATGCACTTTAATTACATTATAGATGGATGCAACCCCAAAAATTTAGTTTCAGCAACCACAAAAAAAAAAAATGGACAATTAATTTTATCGGGTAAATCCACTTTTTTTGGGGAAAAATTACTTTGGGGAAATTTTGGGGGGCTTCCTACATCTTTATGGGTATAACCCCCTTCATTAAAATATAATAGATTTTTTAAAACTTTTCAGGGAAATTTCTTGTCTTTTCTGTGAATTGATAAATGTGATGCATTCTCCTTTGTTTGGGATCACAATGCTCTCATTAATTGTCTCAATGAAAGTTAGATGTCACTGTGACTCTAGAGGTGGCCACACTGGACAGAAGGTCAATTGCCTAATACTAATCACAATGCACCACCAACAATGCCTGGTATTCTATCTACATATGGCACAATTCAAAGTCCTTTCAATGCATTTAAAAGTGGGATAGGGGTTGAGTAGTGTTGAGGGGTTTGGGTTGGGCTATGAGACCCGGATCGATATTTCGAAGTGGGCCCGAAAATCGATAATTTTTTTCGATGTGAGCATGATTATTAGCGTTTAACCATTAAAGTCATTGGAGAGCAAAAACCCAACCTTCATTATTACCCCCAAAAACAAGGTGGGAAAACCTAAAAATTAACATAAACAACAGTAAAATGGATACGGCTACATTTTTGGGAAAACACCTTAGGTTATAAAATTTCACAGAAAAAAAGTCACAGCCATTTACAAATCCTGTCTTTTTCCACACCCTCCCCCCTTAAAATTTTTGAAATCCCCCAAAAATTTTAAAAAAGTCCCGGGAAGGGCCCAGTATGATTTAAAACCATCAGGGTTACTTGGGAACCCGGGAAATTTGAATACCCTTTTGCCCGGGAAAAGCACATGACCCCCAAAAACCTGATGACCCCCCCCAAAATTTTTAAAAAGTCCCGGAAAAAAAGGGCATCTTTAACCCCTTTTTAGTTTCACTGGCTTTGACTATCCCTTTTTTTCCTGGGCCCGCTTTGAGCCCCAAAAAACCCTCCCATGCCCCCCAAATTTAAAAAGTCCCGAAAAAAAGGGGTCTTTAAACCCACCATTTTTAGTTTCACTGGGACATTGCCTATACCTGTCCTGGGCCACAGCATGACCCCCAAACCTGAAATGCCCCCCAAATTTTTAAAAAGTTTTGGAAAAAAAAGGAGTCTTTAAACCCACCATTTTAGTTTCACTGGACTTTTGACTATACCTGTCGGGGCCAACAGCAGGCCCCCAAAAACCCTTGTTTCCCCCCCAAAAATTTTTAAAAAGTCCCCGGGAAAAAAAGGGTCTTTAAAAACCACCCATTTTAGTTTCACGGGACTTTTACTATACCTGCCCCCTGGGCCCCCAAGCATGCCCAAGGCCCGGATTTTACAGTGGGTGCGGTGAAAGCCCAGGGGCGTCCGTCATCTTTTAAAACACGCGGGTTTAAAAATGCCCTGATGACGCACAACAAAAAAACTGTCGTCCCTAAAAGATTTTGCGGAAGGGGGGAAGTGGGGAGAACTCCACCCTTTCCTTTGAAACCAGAAAAATACCTGGGTGGGCGTTTTGCCCCTCCTTTATGGTGGGGCCCAAATTGAGCTTAATTGGAAATATGGTGGTTAACGCCCCTTTTAACCCCAGGTGCCCTTTATTTTGCTTTTTTTTTTCTTTTTCTAAATTTTACTCAAGTTTGTGGGGGAAAATGGTCTCTGTACTTTGTTCTCTGCCCGTGCTCCAAAACTCCATGTCCTTGAATAAACATAAAATTGGGGTCAAGTTTTTTGTACCTAATTTTTACAATTAAAAGGGGAAATTTTTTTAAAACAGCTATTTTGTACATGAAAGTTTTTTAGTATTTAAATTTTCTAGAAAAAAAATTTTTTAAAAATTTAGGATGGTTTCCCACCATGTCTTTTTTTCTCTTTTTTTCATTGTATTAAAATTTGGGTTTGTCTCAAAAAAGGGATTGTTTAGCTATTTTAAAGATCTTGCAAAAACAAGTCTTTTCCCAATTTGTGTCCATTAACGGTGTCCTCCCTATTCCTGTTTTTTGACAGCACCATCCCCCTTGGCCACTTTTTGACAATTGTGGAAGAAAAAGGGTCTGTTAAAAACAAAATTTTTTGAATGGGGCCCTTTGTAGTATAGCTGCATGTAAACAGCAAAATCCCCCCAAAATTCAAACCCATGCCCCTTGAGAAAACTTTGGTCAATTATGAAAAAAAAAAGGGTTGTTAGAAAAAAAACACTTTTTTTAAAGAATAGGACCTGTAGTATAGTTTGCGTCACAGAAAAAAATGCCCCCAAAAATTAAAAAGCAGGGACCCTTGAGCCCCCTTTGGCCCAATTGGGGAAGAAAAAAATGTTGTTAGAAAAAAAATTTTTTTATAATAGGCCTTTGGGTATTGCTGTTTTAAAAGGCAGCATGACCAAAAAAATTTTAAAAAATGCCCTTCTCAGCCCTGTTAAAAATTTTTTTTTGTGAGGGAAAAAATTGCCACTTGGGAAGCCACATTTCGTTAAAAAGGGACCAGGGTTTTATTGCTGTATCTAACAGTACATGCCCCCAAAAAAAATTAAAAATTTATGATTTTCTCGCCCACATTAAAAATTTTGAGGGGGGAAATGCCATTTAGAAGCTACATTTCTGTTCCAAAGGCCCATAATTATGCTGTATCTCACCAGCAACATGCCCCCAAAAAAAAAATTTAAAAAATATAAACCTTTTTGCCCTTTTTAAAAATTGTGGGGGAGAAATCCCAAAATTTTAGAAGTCCAACCTTTTCGGTTAAAAAAGGAAACCTTGATTTTTTGTTTGTATCTCACACCCAACGGGACCCAAAAACCTTTTGGACAATGGGGAAAAACTTTTAAGTTTAAAGGGGAGTAAAGGGAAATTACGGTTTTGTCATGAAACCTTGCTTTTTTTTTACAGTTCCTCACAAGAAAAACCCAGAAAAAATAAAACTTTTGGGGAAAAAGAGAAAAAAAAATTTGCAGTAAGAAATGTTCTTTTTTAAAAAAAAGTTTTCAAGGGGGAAACCATTTTGTTTGAAAAGGAATTTTAAAATAGACGGGAAAACAAATGGGTTTAAACCTCGGAAATTTGGGGGCCCAAAACCCTTCATCAGAAAAATCCATCCCTGTTTTCTCTTGATAAAAAGTCAAACGATCCACATTATTTTGGGGAAAGCCGGTTTGGTTTGGGTCTGAAATTTTGGGACTCCCCCAAAGCTGGGTAAGGTACGCTTTTTTTGCGCTGGTGCGGGGCCGGGAAAAAACCCTCAAAGGCGTGAGACCCCAGCTCGGGCCATTCGTCCATTTTGGTACCCGAAGTCTATTGGGCCCGGGGAAACACATGCAAAAACATCGGTTTTGGGTGAGCCAGATAGTCTTTGACCATAATTTTAAACCCTAAATCTCGGGGGTGTTGGATGTGTGCCCTGCTTTGCAGCTTTGGTGAGGGGGGTAAACAAAGGGTTGCCAGAGGTCACCAAATTTGGTTCTGCCACCTTGCCTGCTGCTGCCGCTAAAGCCCACTTGGGGATCTACTGCCTGTCAAGTCGTGTGTTTTTTTCCCCCCGTGACATTTGGGGAACGTTTGAAACAGCGCAACAGAGGGCTCCAAATTGGGTCAATCAGCAAGGTCTCCAAATTTTGCTTTTACTCTCTATTTGGATTTTTTGGGGGGAAAGGAAAAAGGGTGGGGTTTTTTTTTTGTTTCCGGGGGTCCAGGAGGGTTTGGGACCAGTAAAAATGTTTTTCTTTTTTTATGGCCCTTAAAGCGAGGATCATGTTGGAGGAAATGGAGCATCCCCCAAACAATAAGTGAGAGATGGAGCCTTTATTTCCCAAGCCTTGGGGTGAGGGGCACTAGCAAAAATGATTTTCCTTTATCTTCCTTTTTCCGGGCCCCAAATTTTGCGCCCCAAACCCCTTTCCCAAAGGGGGGACGTCGGTAACATCGGTTTTTCTAGGAATCCCTCCTCCCCCCCTCCTCCCTTCCCCTTTCCCTTTCCCGGGAAAAGCTTCAACAAAGGCCCCCGAACTTGCCTTTAGATGATGCAACCCCGAGGGTGATGCGCCCCCTTGGGATAGCTCGGGGGACCCGAAAACCCCTGCCCCCAAAGAAAAACCCATGAAATTGTTTAAACTGCGGGGGTTTTGGGTTTGCGGGGGGGGAGGAAAAGGGCTCCGTGTCCGCACTGGTCCGTTTTCCCCCCCCCCGTCGCTGGGGGGGACCTGTTGTTTCGAAATGTTCCCAACGATTTGTTTAAGGGAAATAAGTTTTCCCCAATTTCTCATTGACAAGGGGGATTGTCCCCACTGACCAAATTTTGGGGGGCTTCTTAAAAACTGGCAAAGGATTTTTGCAGAGCTCTTTAAACCCCTCCACTCTCGGGGTTCAAAAAACCCCCAGGGGCCGTTTCCCCTGTTGTCAGGCCATGTGTACTTCGTTAAATGCGTAATGGGGATTGCGCTGCTGCCCCAAAAACGCTTTGGGGCATGTGGGGGGGTGGAAAAATTTTTCCGGTGTTGGCCCCGTCAAAATGAGGGCGGTTTACGGGGATCCGAGCTGATTTTCTGCAAAGCAGCCAGGCGGGGGGAAGCAGGGTTCAAAGGGGGAAGGGAAAAATGGGAAATCAGGGCCCGGAGCCTTCTTCAGCAGGCAGTCCAGACCCGGGGTTTGCTCTTTAGAAAATTTTTGGGGTGACCCAAAGGTTTTTATGACATGTGCCAGGCAAGGGATGTGCCCCCAGCCTACCGTCTTAAGGGCGGCCAGCAGATTTCGCCCGTTATCGAAAACCACCTTGCTGGCACAAAGGGTTTTTGTCACCCCGCCCGCGCGGGGTCTCGTTGCTTTGAGCCGGCCCCAGCTCCTGACCCGTGTGGGGAAAGGTCTCCCGGCCGGGTTAATTTCAAAACCCGGCCCGGTGTCTCTGGGAAGTGGGTTTCCACCAGAGGAAACCCTTGGGGGGGGAAAAAGCCCCGCACCCCTCCCTGCGGGGTTTTTAAAAGCGTGCGAGAGCCCTGGAGTCCCCCGTCCCCCCCCAGAAAAAACATCCACCCAAACTTAACCCGTGAGGGTGTCACAGAGGGTTTTTTAGCGGTTGGCCGTGCCCTTTCTAGTCCAAAGTTTTCGGGGGGTGAGATGGACTTTTTGGACACAGATGCGACAACGCCTTTTTAAAATTTTTGTTTACACGTGGTGGCCGGGCGGGGCGGCTTTTTTTGGCAAAAAAAAAAGCCTGCTCGGCATCTGGTATTTGGGGGGAAAGGGGGGGCCCTGACGTGGCGGAAACCCCTATGTGTCCAAACCCGCGGGGAAAAGGCCAAAAATTTCCCCAAAGGCCCAAAAAACCTGGCCCAAAGCCGACATTCAGGTTTTGGGGTTTGGGGGGTTTTTGGTTTTTTTAAAGTGTTTTCTTCTGCTCCCAAACCTGGAAGAAAAGGGAAAGGGTAGCTGCTTGACTGGCCGCTGTACGGGTTTAAGGGGCGTCAAATGGGGGGAAGGGGAAGGGGGAGGATGGGTCTTTGGTGGGGGGGTGGGATCGGGCGAAGGTGGGGCTGGGAAACGGAGGGGTGATCCTGATCATGACTCTGGGGGAATGGGGGCTGGGAAAGCCCTTTGGTTTGGGGGGCGGAGGAGGAGGAGGCGGGGGACAGAGGGTGTGACAGTGGTTGGGGCCCCGGGATCGGTTTTGGCCTTTTTTGGCCAAGTGTTCCTCCCTTTCAAATCATGGGATTTGCTGCATTGAATAGAAATTTTTGGGGGTGGTTTTAAAAAATTAAAGGGTTTTTGCCTTTTACCCTTTTGCGTTTACGGCCAAAAAGGGGGCATATGACATGCTGGGTGAATTAAAAGGGTTGCTCAAAGAAGGCCCGGTTGAGAGGTCCTGGACTTTTTTTAGGGATAAGCGGGGGAGTGGGGGTTTTCGCTGGACCGTGGCTGGTGGGAAACATTCAGCGGACTTTTTGGGCCCGCCTCCTTTTTTCGGGGGCCCGGGGCCCCTATTGACACTACCCCAACGTTTTTTCCTCCTCGTTCCCCTTTATGAAGCGTCGCAAAACAAAATTTTGCGGAAAAGCCCGGAGGTTCCCCAAAAGGTTTGTCTTTTTAAACATAATCAAATCAAAAAAAAGGTGACTTGGTCGTCCTGACTTTCTGCATCCCGAAGCTGGGGGCTACAAGCAAGGGGCACTGCAAGGCGTTGCCGGGCCCCCCCGTGATTTTTGGATTTACCCGGGGTTCCTTCACCCCCTCTGATGGCATCAGTAACTGGGGGTCAGACAGAAAAAATCATCCTTTTTGGGCCTTTTTGATTTTTTAAAATGCCTTCTACCCCAACCCCATTTTGTCAACAAAAAGGGCTTTTAGAAAAAAGGATTATCACCCGTGGTGGGTACAGAGTTGAAAATTTGGGGGCTTTATGTTGGACAGATGCCCGATGATGCTGATGCGACATTTGTTGGCCGTGGACTGCGAGGAAGGGGAGGGGGTTTAAAAATTTTAGTTTCAGGTTTTCAATTAAAACCCCTGAAGGCGATTTCGACGGGTGTTCGTTACTTGATTTTACAGGGCCCTGACCCAGCGTTTACAGGCCGACGGTCCCGCAACTGACGTCCGCTGGGCCCGGGGTGTTGTCGCCAGGGATGGAAGGGGCACCTTTTCTGTAAACCCCTACCCCCATGTGCTACCCCCCTCTTTGTCGCTTACACCTCATTTTGCTCAAAGTTCAGAAATATAAAAAAATTTGGGGAAAGGGATGGAATGTTTTGGAAAGTCCCTTTATTAAAAAACGGCAAAAACAGCTATTCTCAAATTTCCCCTAATCAAAACAAAATTGTGGATTCAAATTTAACTGAAGGTGTCTTCAACAAATTGGGGCTGGGCCCCAAAAAATCCAAAAAAACCCCCGTTTTTCCCCCGTTTTATGTTTTGGTATTAAAAAACGGTATTTTTTGCACCTTTTTCAATTCACCTGTGGTGAAAAATTGAATTGTTTTTAAGATTTACGTAAAATGCTGCTGCAATTTTAACAGTGTGGGGGGCAAAAAGTAAAAAAACCCGGTTTAACTGTTTATGGTTTTTTGAAAATTAATAAACGGTATTTTTTTTCACCCCTTTTAATTCACCTGTGGTGGGAAAATAGGGTTGCTGTTTTAAAGATTTTACATAGATGCTCGGTCAATGAAAAAGTGTGGGTGCGCAAAAATTCAAAAAAACACCGTAAATGGTTTATTTTTGATTAAAATTTTAAACCCGGTTATTTTTTGCACCTTTCAATTTCACCTGTTTTGGGGAAATAAATTAAGAATTCCCGTTTAAGATTTACGTAGGGTGCTGCGTCAATGAACAGGGGCTGGGTGGAAAAAGGGCAAAAAACCGTAACTGTTTTTTGTTTTGATATAATAAACCAGGGTAAATTTTTGCAGCTTTAATTCACCTGTGGTGATTTAGAAAATTTTCTTTCTTTTTTTGATTTGTAGAAAGCTGCGTCAATGAACAGTGCTGGGTGCGCAAAAGTAAAAAAAAACGTAAAAGTTAAGTTTTCGTACGTTTCACGGGTTTTTTTTGGCCCAAAAAACCAAAACCCGTGCTGACTACAAAGGGTTGCTGGTTTGTAATTTTTAAATGCAAAGGGGGATATATCAACCCGTCACAGGGTGTAATAGGTTTAAAAATTTAAAAAGAAACCTTTCTGAAATGTTTTTACCCGATAATAAAAGTTGGGTTTTGCGTAAAAAAAAAGACCCCGCAGTTTCTAGAAATGATGGGTTTTTCCTTAAAAAGTTCAGGCGGGCCCAAAATTTTAGGAAAATTAAATTTTAATAGCAAAAATGTTTAAAAATAAAGGGTATTCCACTACAATGTTTTACACTTTAAATTTGGGAAAATTTATCCCGTGTTCTTTATTGTTGAGCTTGTCTGTGTTCGCCCGGGCCCCCACCCCCCCCCCCCCCCCCCCCCGGGGGGGAAATTTTTAAACGGGAGTTCCCGCTTTTTAAAATTTCTAGCTTAAATACATAAAATGTTTTAAAATTTCCCTAATCTAACTAAATTGGAAGGATCCCAAACCCCCGCTAATAGTAGAGGTTTTTTTGTGCAGAAATAGAAAAAAAAATTTCGCTGGTGTTTGGCCACAGGGAGAGCGCCCCGTCCTTTCCCCATGAGACGTGAGGGGACATGAGGGTTTAAACAGGGAAAAGCTGTTCTATTTTTAAAACGGGGTCATGTGATTTTTCCAGCCAATCCAAAACCCTAAAATCCCAGTAAAGACGTCGCACACACCCTTCACCCCTGCTCTTTTTCTTTAATCTATTTTTCTGGGGCCCCCAAAAATTTCAGGAAGCGCCGAAAAGGCGCGATTTAATAGATGATGCAAAAGTTTTAACCCTTAAATTTTGCATGATTGGAAATTTCGTCACCTTAAAAAAACTTGCCATTTCAAACCCCTTTTTTTCGATTAAAAAAACCCCTCAACACTAGTGTTTACGAGCAGTAAAAAGTTCTAGTTTTTATTAGGGAACCTTTTTAAATTTTGTGGGGTTCGATTCGAAATTTAATTCAAATCGAACTTGAACCCCCGAACACCCTTAAAGTCAATGGGGGGAAAATGTTCGGTTTTAAATTTTTTTAAAAACCCATACAGGTGAGGGGGAAGTGGAAAATTCCATCCAAAACAGTAACCTGGATACTTTGGGAAAAAACTTAGTGAAGAAAATTTTGGGGGTCTAAGGTGACAGAAAAAAAACCCGAAAAGGCTTAAAAAAACTTCAAATTTCCCTTTTAATGGCGAAAATGAAAAGATGAGGGGCAGGGTTTGCAACAGGGGGCGTAGCTTTTTTTGGAGGGTTTCAGCGGGGAGCTGCTATGCGGCCCCGCATCCTGAGGGGGCCCCCCCCCAAAAATTCCCTTTTAACCCTTGGAGTTTTTGGGGACGGTGAGTTATGCCCAAATTTTGAACTTCCCCAAAAAAAGGGAAACACGAAACTTTTGGGTTCCTGAGTATGATTTAGCAATTCCAAGGGACTCTGTATAATATTTTACATTGACATTGCAAAGTTTAAGGGGGGCCCTTTTTTTTTCAGGGCAAGATGTACTTTTTTAAAAAAAGTTGGGCCCTTGACCCGTTCCATAGAATATAAAAGGGGGGACAAAAAAAAATAAAGCAGTTCCCCAATTTTTCAACCCTTTTTACTTTTTATCTGACTCCTTGTTACCCAAAGGAGCTTTGGGGGATGTTCCCCCCGGCAAAGGGTTTTCGTTGGGGTTTTTTTAGGCGGGCAGACCGCCTTTAAAAAACCCGGGCCCCCAAAAAAGGGGTAGTTTGGGGCGGGTTGGAAAACCTGGCAGCGTCCCCCCTGCCCCGGAATTTTTTTTGCCCCGGGGGTTTTACCGCCCGCGGGCCACTGGGGAAAAACCCCTTGGCATGCCCCCCCCCCATTCTTCCCCCGGGTTTTTCCCGAAGGAATATGTGCATTCAATTTTGAAGGGGAAGGCCCTTTTTTTTTCCAAATCATCGGGGGGGAAAAAAAAAAACCCGTTTCCACCCCCGGGGCCGGGGCATAAACCCACCGGGGTTTTTTTCAATTGCCTTTTAAATGGGGCCCCCTTTTGGGGGGATTTGGGTGGCACTTGTAGTTTATTTTTCCACAGGAATTTGGCTGTGGAACGAAAAAGTTCCGCATTTCCAAAAAGCTGCACTTTAGGTGAAATCTTCTTTTTAAAAGGAGCCCTAGACTTTCAAAACAAATGTAAAAAAAAAAGTTCCCTGCATATCCAAAACTAAAAAAAAAAAAATTTTGTGCTGGAGTCACATTTAATAAATATACCCGTTAACCGGGCCCCTTTCCCTTTCAAATTCAACTTAAAAACAAAACCCACAAACCCCTATCCCGTGGGGTAACCCGGGGGGGCTGCCTGTAATTCTAAAATGAAAAAAAAATGTGGGAAAAAAATTGCCGGCCCTGTTTGCGAGGTTTTGTTTTTATGTCATTCGTTCTTCTGTACAAGAGATGGGTTATCGGGATTCCCGCAAATTTTTTAAAATGATTTTGGTGATAGTAAATATGTAGGATATTCAGTATATTTCTTACATTTCTTACAGTTTCTGTGACCAAAAACTTTTTTGTTTTTTTTCCACCTGTGGACCTAAGTGAGGGTTTATTTTTTTTTTAGATTGTAATTGTTAGTTTTATTGGGATACATGCAACTTATTTCTTACTCTACCATGTTCAGCCTACGGGATAAATAATGTTACATTTTAATAGAGCAGACTTGATCTTAAAAGACACAACAATACAAATCATGTGTAAAGGGACTAATTGAACTTGTGTTTTTAATATTTTTTCTACTTTTGAAAAAAAAAATATTTTCGTTTTACTTTTATTCCCCCTAGAAAACTAGACCACTAGGGGGACTTGATCACTTGTGCACCTTTCTGCATTATATAAACAATATGGAAGGGTGTACCAAGATGGCGGGAAGGATGGTTGGGCAGGAGGTAATAGCAGAAACGGGATTGTAGTAATACAGCAAGAAATAGTGTAGGAGCATATATGAAACGTGCAGCTTTATTTGGCATCCACAATGTGGGATTTTGGATTTTATGGATGACAAGTAAAGCTGCAAGTTTCATATATGCTCCTACACTGTTTGTTGCTGTATTACTACAATCTCATTTCTGCATTGCCTATGTCACTCCGGACGAACATACATGCAACAATACAGTTTTTCTAGCTTACTTATCTTATGATAATTTGGCTTCTTTTTTCTATTTTAGCAACCTTAAAGGGGTTGTCTCACTTCAAGGATTGTTTTTTATTTTAAAGATCTTGTAAAAACAAGTCACTTTGCAATATGTGTCCTTTAAAAGTGTCCTACCTATTCCTAGATATCCCCTCTTGTATGGGCTGCATCAGCTCCTCAGGTCGCTATAGCTACAGACCTGTTTACTCTCACAAGACTGGTTGCTATGGCTACAGACCTGGCTTCTACTGTAGCCTAGTAGAAGCCAGAAAACACGCCTCTGAATTCAAAATGAAACCATGAAAACAGGACTGAGGTAAGATGAATCAAAGTAGTGAGACAACAACTTTAACATGGCAGCTTTGGAAGCCTTTATGAGTCTTTCAGCTGCACCCATGGGACCTTGCGATTTTGCCATGGGGGTGCCAATTGGAGGACGGAATGGTTGCAAGCATTGATTTAGACACTGCAACATTCATTTAGATGCTGCAACCGGCTCCATTCCCTGCTGTTATAGCTGTGATAAGCAGCTGGCATCCACCTCCTATGTAGCGCACCTACTGAGTGAGCCCACTACATAGGACCTTGACGACAATGGAAAGTACCCATATATTCCTTGTTGGTAAGTGGATAACTACTAGTCTAATCACTCAACACTCCTATCTAACTTTCAGTCCAAAGTCCGGTCCAGCATCATTTTCTTTTTGCTTAAACATAGACCCAGCGTTACCATAACTGGAAGTGACACCAGAACGAAAATTAGGCTGGAACGAGATTGTTGAGTCACTGAACAGGTAAGTTAACCCCTAACATCCTTTAAACAACCCTTACACATACACTCACTTAGGGTTATGGTTATGAAAAGGGTTGGGTTCAGGAATAGCCAAACAAGGCCCCATTCGACAAACACTGTTCCCCTCCCCTCTTGATGGTCAGATGCCCGGCACAGCTTTTTCAGCTATGCCTTTGAGCATTTACAATATTATAATTCTATGTAATTTATCAACGTCCACTTAATTGGGGCAGAAATATGTATTTTTAAGTTCTGCAAGATATGAAAATTTGCCAACAAAAACTTAAACTATCACAAGTATGTCCTAAAATAATAATGTAATTTGATTAACTGTATTGGTTATCATGTAATGCATCAGATCGTCCACAAGAGGAGCTATTCTATGCAGTGACTCTCTGCTGTGGCTAACCAGGACTATGGAGTCCGAAAGTCAAAGCTCCGACTCCAACTCCTCAATTTCCCTAACTCCGACTCCTGACCCCCTCACACATGGCCATGTTTAAGTGATAACTTTACTGTAGTAAAATGGTCACATCAGGCTGTTTATCACCTTATGATACAATAATCAAACTATTTAGGCAGAACCTACAGTGACAAGCAAAATGGTAACAATGTTTTGCACTTTTGACTTTCAGGCTCCATATCTCACCATCCACTACAGCTTTGTACATGAGGCTACTGTAATTTTATATACAGTCATCTTACCTATCTTATACATAAATTTGACTTGCAAGTATTTAGCATCTGCTTAGTTCTGCAGATTCTTTCCTGTAACTGCATTGTTACTGTTTTGCTCTTAAAATCAAAATGTTATTTTTTTATTATTTTGTTAGTATTTAGGAAATCCACCTTTTGGCTTTCAGCTCTGCCTGAATTCTTCTGGACTCTGAATCAGATTCAAGCATGTCTTGACCAAAATCTGACCCCAGGTCTCTTCTACACGGTCCCAATGTTGGTGCAGACTGGATTTAGGTATGAATACGGCTTTTTTTTCGACTCTTCCTACAAGTGTTCAATTGAATTGAGGTCTGGGGACTGGAGGCCAATACAGCAACTCTACTTCATTGTCATTAAATCATTCCTTCTCCAACCTTGACGTCTGCTTCAGGTCGTTGTCCTGCTGGACTCTATTTCATTCTTTTCATACTCATTGTACTCGAGTGTATGAAGATATTCATCTTGTAGGACAATCAAATATAGCTCATCATTGAGGTATCCATCCATCCTGGTCAAGTATCCAAAATCTTTGGCTGTGAAACATCCCCACATCATCCGGTTTATTCCACTAAACCTGAGAGTTTCTTCAATTTCTTGATCCGTTCCCCCCTTTTCCTTGATTTTTCCAGACCCATTTGCCCCCATCAGAGCCCGGTCTATTGACTTCCATCTCATCGCTTCAAATCACCCGTTTCCAATCTTCCATTTTTCATACTTTTTTGCAAATTTGGCCAATCTTTTTTTGGGACAGGATTGAAGTTAAAAAAAAAAAACTAAAAAACCCCCAAAAGATAAATAGGGAGTGGGAGAAAACCCCCAATTTAGCAGCTCCCCGGGCAAATATATAAAAAATTATAAAAAACATTTCCCAAAAAATTAAAAAAGCCTAAGGAAAAATATTTTAAAATATAACCTTTAATAATCGATAAAAAAAAATAAAAAAATACAGTAACCCTAACAAGGAAAAAGGCAAAAAAAAAAAAGGGACCAGAAGAGGACCCACCCCCCCCGGGAAAAGGGCGCCCCCCGCACAGAAAAACCCCAATTGACAAAACAGTCCCACTGGGAAAGCACAAAAAAAGGGTTCACTTTAAATAAATTAAAAAAGGAAAGAGACTAACAGACAAAATTTTTTAACAAAAGAAACCGTGCCAAAAAAATTATAAAAAAACCCACAATGCACAAAAAAAAGAACATAAAAAAACACACCCAAGCTTTTCCCCCCTAAGCCCATTTGGGGTTCATGGGGGGAACCCAACCAAAATTGTTATGCATATACCATGGGTTTGATAAGGGTTCATAGGGGCCCTATAAAAGCTTTCGTCCCTTCGGGTAAATAAAGGGAAAAGGGGGGCGGGTTTAAATTCCAAAGGGAATAGCAATCCGGGGGGGTTACGGGCACAAAAAGGGGGTTGGTCCAAAAGTTGGGAAGTTTGCAGGCTGCGGGAAATTTGAAGTTGGGGTTGGGCTTTTTTACCCTTTTTTGGGGCCCTTTTTTTTCCAAAACCTTTTTAAATTTTTGGTTTTTTGCCCGATGCTTGGATGGAGTCTGGGTTTCCCCCACTCTCGGGGGGGAATCCAATAACCCCCGGCCTCCACTTGCCGTGCTTTAGCTTCCGGGGACTAATTTAGCCCTTTTAAGGGGGGGGTGGGGGGTTTTTAAAATTTGGGTTTGATTTTTAAAAAATATTTTGACCTTATCAAATTTTTTTTGGGCTTTTGAAGGGATGGAGGGAATTTTTTCATTTCTTTATTCTTTCCAGCTTTCTTTCCCCTTACTTTAATGAAATTTTGGGGAAATTTTTCCCTTTGGGCCCGGGAAAACCCCTATCGGTTGAGATGGGAATTGGATGTGGTTTTTAACTTTTTCTTGGGGAATTTTTTTTTAAAAGGGTTTTGCCGAAACCGGGGAACCTTTTGCTTGGAAAACAAGCCTAATAAACAAAAAAGGGGGGCTTTTAGAGAAAGGTGAGAACCCGGTTTTTTAAATTTTGAGTAAAAAGGAAAAAAAATGTTTTACCATTTTACCAGGAGCAAACAGAAAAAAATTGCGTTAAGGACTAGAATTTTTAACATAATTTAGCATTTCAAAATAGTTACAGTTTAAGGTTATGAAAGGACACCCCAAGGGGTTTGGGTCTATAAAATTATGGTAGCTTCAACTTTAAAATTTTATTTTGGGGTGAAGGGTGTGATTTTGGACCCCAAAATTTTCAAAAGCCCAAAAACATTGTTTAACCTTTAGCTTTAAACCCCAAAAAAACTTTAAAAAAAAATTCCCAAAACATGAAAAATTGCTGAAAGGGGTAAAAGGGGTAGCGGGTGGGGAAGGATTTAGGGGTTGGGGGCCAAACCCAAAAGCAAAGGGGGTTAAATTTAACCCCACAACAGGGACGGATTTCTAAGTGAACCCCGGGTTTTTTCCAAAAAAACCATTTTACCGGGGGTTTTTTTTTTCCCATTTTGGCGGGACTTGTTGCGGGGGGGAAAAAAAAAAAGGGAGCCAGGAAAAGAGGGGGTCCCAAAATCGTAAAGGGGGGGGGGGGGGGTGTTGTGGGGAAAGGGTAGGTCAGGGGGGCTGAGGAAGCGGTTTTTTCTTTGGTTTCGGAGGGACGGTGGGGAAAACAGTAGGGGGGCGGGGGAAAAAAAGAGAGGAGAAAACGCGGTTTTTTTTCAATAGGCTCCAAATGGGAAAAAAAAGGGATCCCCCAAGGGGGCTCTGAGGGGGGGACCCTTTAAAGGAAAAAGGGTTTCACACCCGGCAACACCCCTTTAAATCTGAGGGGGACCGGGCTTTGGGGGCCGGGGCCCGGGAGGAGCCATTGCGGGGGCCGGGGAAACAGGGGGCGTATCGGGTAAATTTAGCGCCCCTCCCCGGGGACGAGGCCCCCCCGGGCCCCCGGGCCCGCAGGGGATTGCGGGGCCATTTAAACCCCCCCGGTAGGGGCAAAAGGGGGGTTAAACGTGGTCCCCCCGGAAAACGTATTTGAGGGGGAGGATTTTGGAAAGGGGCAAAAGGGTTTCCGTTTTTTTAAGGGGCAGGGTAAATTGGAAGAAAAATTTTTTCCCAAAAAAAAACTTTTCTGAAAAAACCTTTGTGGATTCAAGAATTTGTTCTGGGGAAATTTATTTTTGGGCCCTCCACCCTTTTCTTTAAAATTGCCCCTCACAACGATCTCATTATTTTCCAGGCTAGAGAATGGCCTCCTACACAAAAATTTGGGGTTGGGGGCAAACCCAGTGGCCACGGGGCAACATTCTCTAATTGGACGAATTTAATATTATTTTGGGGGTGGGGGGTTCCATTTTTAAAAAACTCTAAACTCCCCCCAAAAGGGGCACCAACTCCAAAAGCCCGCAGTTTTTAAACCAAGGGAGGTCCAGAGTAAAAAATCCACCCATTTATGGTAAAAAAGGGGCCGTAAGGGAAAAGGAAAGGCTGTCAAACAAAATCAATGTTTTAATTTTCCGGTTGCGGAAAAACTTTAATTTTTTTCCTGAGTAGAACCCAATTTTTTCCCTTAAAGAATTTGGAAAATTTTTAAAATTTAAAAAAATTTATCCCTTTGGCGGAAAGAATCAAACAAAAATGCTTTAAAAAAAAAACCTAAAAGGAAAAAAAACATGCCCTGAGAGCCTGGGAGAAACAAACGGGAGCCCGGGAACACTTTTGAGAGAGGGATATCCTTTTAAAATTTGCCAGGGGGTAAAAATTCAGCCGGGAAAGGCTTTTTAAATTTAAATGGGAGCAAATTTTGAAAACGGGGCTAATTTTTTTCTAAGATTTTGGGGGGGAAAAAAAAAAAAATTTAAAATTTTTAAAATTTGGGCAAAAGGGGAAATATAGGTTTTCGGGTTGCTCGGGGAAAGGGAAAAAAAATCTGGGTTTCTTATTTTAGGGTTAAGATGGCCCAAAACAACTTAGGTTTTAACAAAATCAGCCCTTTAGGTGCAAACGCTAGTGAAAACTTTTACCCGGCACCATGAGTCGTTTTAATAGAAAAAACCCCAATTTTGCACCTAAAAAAATTTAAACCCCAAAAATAAAACACGAGATTTTGGGGGGCGGGGGGGAAATTTTTAATGGCCCAAAGCGACCATTTTAAATTAACAAACCCAAAAAAACAAAAAAATTAACAAAATTCTTTTTAAAAAAAACCTTTTAATTAGAAAACCAATACCGGATTTTAAAGGGGTTTTGGGCAACCTATTTAAACTTGGTAATTTGAAATTTTCCATTGCATTCAAACCCCAAGCCCTTTTTTTCCCCAAAACCCCAGCTCGGGGGGGCCCAGAAAGGGAACAAATTTCCCTATTTTTAACCAAAACCGGGGGGTTTTTAAAAGGGAAACCCCCCCCTTTAAAGCTCAAACACCCTTCACTTAAAAATTTTTTGGAAAAGAGGGGGTCTTTCTTCTTTTAAATGAACCCCCCCCCAACCCAATTTTTAACTCCCAAACCCTTTCCAAGGACCCCCGGAACCCCCCCACCGGGGGGCCCCCAAAGACATAACAAAAAACCCCTTTTCCTCCCACTAAAAATTAATTCAAGCCCGGGAAAAGAAACATAAAGACACCAAAAAAACCCAAAAAGGGAAAACAACAACACTATAAGGAAAGGGGGAAAACCGTTCTGGGTTCGGAAAACCCAGTGGCCAAAGGCCCAAATTTTCTCATTTTTGCCATAAGTTGGGGCTTTGGGGGCCCTTTGCCCCCTTATAAACGGGGCCCTCCCCCTTGGGGGGGCGAGAGCCCCACTCCCCAATTCCCTTGCCATTTGTAAAATTTAAATTCTGGGGTCCTCAAACTAACGGCCCGGGCCGAGGTCTTTATTTTGGCCCGCCGCGTCCCAAGGACCCTCTGCAATCTCAACCTAAGCGGGCCCCCCTTGCTGTTTGGCGCTAAACGCGATCCTTCCCCCCCTCCCCCCCCCAAAACCGGCACCGGGGGGGGCCCCCCCAAACCTGGGAGGTCCCCGGGGCAGTGATTTTTTGAGGGGGGCCCAAATTAGAGCGCGAAACTGCGGGGGCCCAGTTTTGGGGGTTGAATGGGGTGGGGGGGGCAACTCTGAAGGGGGAAGGGGGATGCCTTAGGGGGGAGGGGGGGCCCCAATTACAATTTAGGGGGGGTTTGCCTGGGGGAGTGGGGATTGTCCCCCCCTTTCCATCACTCATTTTCACAGGTGGGGGCCCCGCTTGGGGTTTGGTTATCCGCCGCTTGTCGCCACCGTTTCCTTATTTGTCCAAAAGGGTCGGTACGGGTTTTCGGCCAAAGGGTTTAATTCGGCTTAGGACCTTGGGTTTGATGGAAAGAAAGCGCCGGACAAAAACTGTATGTGCGTCCCCCCGGGGACCCCAATATAGTTACGGGTTTTTCGGGGAGAAAGGGGGGCGTTTGCTCTCCCGCTCCGCAGAGTACGTGGTGGGGGGCCGTTTCCTTCCTCCCCGGCTCATCAAAAGAAACCTTGGCACGGGCTTTTGGTGAAGGTTTTTTCACGCTGCCTGTTGGAGAAAGATCGGGAAAAAAGAAACCCGGTCGGGGGCCCGGGGGAAAGGGTTTGAGTTTTTTTAAGTTTTTTTTTTTTTAATTTGATCTCAAAAAAATGTGCGGGGGGGGGGGCAGCTATAAATGTGCAGGGGGGGGGCAGCAAAAAACTGGGGCAGGGGGGGCAGCTATAACTGGCGGGGGGGGAAAGCTATAAAACGGGGTTGCGGGGGAGGGGGGGGGGGCAGTAAAACTTTTTGCAGGGGGGGCACCAAAAACGGTGCAAGGGGGGGGGGGCAGCAATAAATGTGCGGGGGGGGAAAAGCTTTTAACGGGTGCGGGGGAAGGGGGGGGGCCCTAAAACTGTGCAGGGGGGGAAAGCTAAAATGTCAGAGGGGGGGGGGGCATCTAAAAAAGTGCAGGGGGGGGCCCGCTAAAATTGTCCCAAGGGGGGGGGGAAGCTATAACTGGGCAGGGGGGGGAAAGGGGGCTTTTTTTAACGTCCAAACCCGGGGGGCCCTATAAATTCAGGGGGGGGCAGCAAAAATTTCAGGGGGACCCAAAAAACCTGTTGCAGGGGGGCACATTTACGGTGCAGGGGGGGGCCCCTAAAAACGGTGCAGGGGGGGGGCACTAAAAATGTCCAGGGAAGGGGGCAGCTTTTAACGGTGCAGGGGGGCAGCTAAAAACGGCTGGGGGCAAAAAAAATTTTGTGCAGGGGGGTGCATTTAAATGTGCGGGGGGGGCCATAAAAGGGCCCAGGGGGGGAAAGCTAAAAATTTGCAGAGGGGTCACTATATCTGTGAGGGGGGGCAGAAATAAATGTGCAGGGGGCAGTTTACAACTGTGCGGGGGGGGGGGCCAGCTTTTAACTGTGCGGGGGGAAGGGCCTTTAATTTTCTGGGGCAGGGGCAGTTTAATAACTGTGCCGGGGGGCAGCTATAAATGTGCAGGGGGGCGCTATAAATGTGCGGGGGACAGCTATAAATGTGCGGGGGGGGCAGCTAAAAAATTTTCAGGGGGGCAGCTTAAATGTGCGGGGGGAGCAATAATCAAACTATCCCTTTTAATCCCTGCTATGAAAACCCTTAAAAAACAAATCTTTATACGGGCTGGGGACCTATGTACCCCCTATCAGAAGACAGCAATGCATAAATATTGTTTTATTTAAACAATAAGAACTTTCTTATTTTAAAAAAAAAGCGCTTCAACATGAAAAACTATATAAATTGGGTTTCGCCGTAATCGTATTAACCCACAAAGTAAAACTTTTTTTTTTTAAACTATATTCCGGCCCTCCAATGGTCTGAGGGACCGTGAACTGGCCCCCTGTTTAAAAAGTTTGAGGACCCCTGAACTAAGTATTTGTGCCAAATATGGACAAGCGCTGACAATGGCTTAGACCAGACACAACAGCAGATTATGGCCGATGACAGGAGCTGAATCCAGGAAGATTGTCCACTTTTACTTAAACCAGATGCCGACCCCCTGTTGACTATAGATATCTGGGCTTTTGCATCTAACTCTAGACGGATGCTCTGGAACGTCCGTGCAGAAATCGCAATTGCACAATAATGTGCAGCAATGTGCTCAATGAGCACTGTATATACAGAATAACAGGAAGCCTCCCAATTCTCATGTGATTGCCGGGGCTAGTTAACTGCACGAGCTGCTGGATCTTATCAGACTCAGATCAGCTCTGCAGTGACTTCAGATGGTGTATTTCTCCTGTAACTGGGGCAAATTTATCAGCACCAGCTACAGGGGAAATCAGCAAATAGGAAAAAAAAGTTATGTAAAAATGCCCCTGAAGGTCTTTTTCTCACCATGTGGTCTGCACAATATGTAAAATGAAATCATTTAAAAAAAGCAAACAAAAAACATAAAAAATTAAATTGTGTTAAAAAATCATTAACAGTCCGTACCGTAACTTTTACCGCACCTTTTACTGCCATGACGATCCTAAGACTCTATATCACCTCTATACAGATGTTTGAGATGAAAAAGTGACTCAATTAGCTTTGTTCGCAAAGTCAGGCATACAGCCATTTGGTCTATGCAACACCCCCTCACCCTCCAGGTAGTAGCGGCGGCAAGTCACGGGTGACTACTGGCTGCTCTGGCGCTGTGGCTTATACCTGAGGGCCCAGCAGTATTACCTGGGGATGAATGAAGTGATACTGCCGGGTTGACAGGCAACGCAAAGTGGATGGTCTAGGGCAGCGGTGGCACTCTGAGGCCTCCCTGCTGGCACGTGCGCCCGATGTCCATTTGCTGTGACTACAAAACAATAAGGCCGGTTCTGCGTTGCTCCCTTACTTCGGGAGTGCAACTGGTGTGTGACCGCGCCTCCTGCATCCCGCCCATGAACCCTCCCGTTTCTGTTCGTGGTTGGGTTGCAGGAGGCGCGGTCACACTGATTTAAATGATCACAGCATCCCGTCGGAGCTCTCAAAGCCCGCACACAGAGAACGGACGTTGCTGAGGTAAAGCGGCCAACAGCCCCAGTCTCGTTATGTACAGTGTCGGTGCCCCCCCCACCCCCTTCTCCCCAAAGCCACGGTCTGCCAGTTACTTGCGAAAAACAGGCCTCAGGCCATTATGTAAGGTGCAGTGTTGGGCAGCCCCCAACCCCCCCCCAAGCACGGTCTGGCAGTGTTTAAGAAAGAACAGGCCTCAGGGCCCGTTTATTAGTTAAATAACGGACCAAAGCCTGTTCTTTATTAAACACTGCAAGACTGGGTCTTGGGGAGTGGGGGGGGGGGGGGTCCGTCACAGGGGCCAGCCGAGTCACAGTGGGATACTGTAGTGACTCGGATGGCCCCTATGACAAACCCCCCTCCCAAGTCCCAGTGTTTAACAAAGAATAGGCCTCAGGACCTGTTTTTGTTTTGTACGTATGTTGCGTGACTCGGATGGCCCCCCACGATCCCCTTTGACGCCCCCCGCCCAACTACGGTCAAGGCCACCTCCCTACCGATGGCCCCCACAGAACCCCTGTAATAGCCCCTACCACTGAGCCCCTGTGACGGGCCCCCCATGATTCCTGTGCGGGGCCCCCCCCCTGAGTCCCGTGCGGGCCCCCACGAGTCCCCTGTGACGGGCCCCCCCCCTGAGCCCCTGTGACGGCCCCCCACTGGCCCCCGTGACGGGCCCCCCACTGGTCCCGTAAAGCCCCTACTATGAGCCCCTTGACGGGGGCCCCCAAAGAGTCCCTGTGACGGGCCCCCCATGAGTCCCCGTGAGGGCCCCCCCACTGAAACCCCCGGAGGGGGCCCCCCCCCTGAGTCCCTGTAACAGCCCCTACCACTGAGCCCCTGTGACGGGCCCCCAACTGAGTCCCTGTGACGGGCCCCCCACTGAGCCCTGTCCCCCAGACCCCCTGTGACGGGCCCCCCCTGACCCCCCTGTGAGGGGGCCCCCCCCTGGCCCCTGTGAGGGCCCCCCACTGACCCCCTGTAAAGGGGCCCCCCCACTGAGCCCCTGTGACGGGCCCCCCCACTGAGTCCCTTGACGGGCCCCCCCATGAGTCCCTGTGAGGGGCCCCCCCTGATCCCTGGCGGGCCCCCCATGAGCCCGTAACACCCCCTACCACTGAGCCCCTGTGGGGGCCCCCCCACTGAGCCCCCTGTGACGGGTCCCCCATGGTCCCTGTGAGGGGCCCCCCCATGGCCCCTGTGGGGGCCCCCCCAGAGCCCGTGAGGGGGCCCCCCACTGAGCCCCTGGACGGGCTGTGGATGTTTTGGGCCCCCATACAGGAAACCCCCGGATTTGTGGGGCCCTTAGCAAGGCCCTCTGAGATAAATTCTTAGTTTTCGGGTGGGCCTTCCTCCTAAGTTGGTCCCCCTGCATTGCTACTAAAGAAATGAGGCCCGCCTTATGGGGGGAAAGGGCCCATCCCCACAACTAGAATGTATACACGAACGGGCCTTAGCCGGGTTTTAAAAAAAAAAATTAATATTTGGGGGGAAGGCCCTCCATTGAGGGGATGGGCTCTACTGGGGCCCTTTACCTATCTGCGGGGAGCGGGCCCTTTATATACTTATTTATCTACTAGGAGCCAAATTAATACTTAAGGGCGGGCTGTGGAGCGGCAAGCCAAACCCCTGTTCCGACCCCTCTTTCCCCAAAACCTCTGACCCCGACTCCCGATCAGATCTAAACTCCCTTATTCGGGCATGTTTAAGTGATAATTTACTGTAGTAAAATGGTAAAATCAGGCTGTTTATCACCTTAGTACAATTTAAACAAGCATTTAGGTAAACAGACCTGACAAGCAAAAAGGGGGGGTAAACAATGTTTTGATCTTTTGAACACTTGGGAAGTTTTAAAAAAAAATGTATTTGTATCCCAAATCCAGTCTGCACCAACATTGGAATGTGTAGAAGAGACGGGATCAATTTTGGTGAAGATTGGAAAACTGATCAGAGCCCCGAAGGTTCAGGCATGTTTAAAACCAATGGTGGATTTCCCAAATACTAAACAAAATAATAAAAATTAACATTTTGTTTTTAGGAGCAAAACAGTAACAATGCAGTTCAGGAAAAACCTGCAGAATAAGCAGATGCTAAAAACTTCAGGTCACATTAAAGTATAAGGAGTGAGAGGGCTGTCTATAAAAAAGATGGGAGTTCAGTACAAAACGTAGTGGATGGGGAGAAGGAGCCTGAAAGTCCAAGTTCAAAAAAAATTTTTACCCCTTTTTTTTTTTCAGTTTAAAATATATTTATTGGGTGGACTTTAAACACCAAAAAATTTTTAACATGCAAAACATGCGGAACATTTGTGTTGTTCTGAATTTTTTCGAGAAATAGATTGCCTCCATCAGATCCTGCATACATGACCCACATCACTATATTTCAGGTAGAGAAAGGCCTCTCTACACTAACTTGGGTTGGGGGGAAAGCGGTGCCACAGGGGCAAATCTCTAACAAAGTAGGTTATAAAGGAATTCCTAGCCACAGTCAGTTTTGTGAAAAGGTTGAACCTTTACTTCTTTTAAAGCAGGTGAAAAATTTTGGGTGAAATCTGTTTGCCCCGGGAGCGAATCTTTTCTTTGGGGCGCCTTTGCCTGCTCCCGTCTCAATTCACTCCCCTGTGATAAATGAAGATATGGGGGCAGTAGCACGGCCACCCATTCCTCTTGCTCATTGCAAATGCATCGAACTAACTGGACCAACAATTTTTATTTTGGGCGGAGTCGGTCCCCTTTTTTGCGACTCCGACTCCTCAAAATTTACCCGACTCTACGACCCCACTCCACAGCCCTGCTTTTGGGGGGCCCCAATACCAGGGCCCAAGGGGGTAATTTTTTTGGGACATAGATCGGTTTTTTTACTTAGGGAGGAGGGGGCAAGTTTTTTAGATGTAGAAAAGTGAGGAGTCTCAGGTGTTTGTTTTGTAAATTCTGCGGGGAAGAGATGGTGTCTGGGAGAAGTCATCATGGGGGTTCTGGAAAAAATGAAGAAGAAAAGGGAAAGTTAACGACTCATTAGACAAGACAGCACCTGTGAGTCACTCAATGTAACTGAACTATCTGCTGAGCATCCGTGTACACTGCTATCTACCACTATATGGTCACTGTATGGTGGAAATATGGCAGAGGGGTGGGTTGAGCGACTGTCACATTCCTCGTTTAATTGCTCTGCGGCCACGCCTCCTGACGTCATATCCCTGCTTCACGCCGACGTCGTTGGCACTTTGCGGAAAATAATGTTATTTTCAGTTGCAGTTTGGGCACTCGGTCTCAAAAAGGTTCGCCATCACTGGTATAGGGCGTGACTGTGGGAAGTCTGCACACCGACCCGTGCCCCATGAGTCCCATTTGTAACAAGTCGTAAGCCTGAACATTATATATATATATATATATATACATATACTATATATATAAATGGACCAAACAATGTAGGTCGGGGACTACCAGAATGTATATATATATATTTATACATTCAGGTAGAATGTTCAGACTTATGACTGTTGACTGGCCCCTTGTTACAAATGGGATTTATGGGGCATGGCTCAGTGTGCTGACCTCCCACACTGAGTCACACCCTATACCATCCACTTTGTGTTGTCTGTCACCCGGCAGTATCACTACGTCCACCCCCAGGTAATACTGCTGGGATCTCAGGTATATACAGATCATCAGAAAGAGGGGTACATGGCTCAGTCGGGAAATGGTTAAGGAATAAGGCTAGCTCTAAAAAACAATTTGAAAATGCCACTCAAAATCCGACGGCATTTTCTCATCGCTGGACCGCGCCGCACCGAAGCTTTTCTGTGCAGTTTTTATGCAAAAAAACACGGTCAGATTTCGGATTCCTGGAAGCCCTGTACATGGGCTGCACGGGAATCCAATGTCAATTCGGTGGAATACACAACAGGTTCTATTTTCCGCAGGACGGTTTTAGGTTTTAGAAAACCTCGGTAAAAAATCTGTGCAGTGTAGACTACAGCAAAGATTTTCTATTGAGGGCTACACTGCACTGGGTACGGTTAGTTTTTTAACGGATTAAAAATACTAAATCCACTGAAAACCGACCAAAACCCAGCCCTGTGTAGACATAGTCTAAGTTGCTTCTAGGGAACAGTCCATATGGTCGTCCTCCTAGCATTTTCAACTGACCATCGAGTATCGGTAAGCCCTCCTTGCCAGGCCTATTTATCCACTGTATTCCGTCTGCAAAGCAAAACGTGTCTGTTGCTTAAATGCCTTGTTAAAATGAACAGCAAGAAGCATAATTGAGGAGAGAAGCCCTTGGACCTCATCCAACAGCCATCTGTTTTGGTTTCAGCATCGCCTATTAAATATTCGTACATGGATAATGAAGGTTAAAGGAAATTTGGCAGTAGGTGTGTGTACAAACAGACATTGCTACAGATTTGGTGACCAGTTGTCTGGAATGCTACACAGTTATTGGAAAAGCCTTATTAATTTTTAATAATGTCAAAAAGAATTCTTTGCTACAGATATTGCTCAAAAGGAATTTATTTTCATACCAAATGCTGCTTTTTGGCTTTTACCTACAAGACGGAAATCAAAATGCAAAGTAGATTTTGGATGCCAAGGCAAGTCCTGATAATTGAATGATGCTCAGGGAAAGACCAAGAAAGATGAACATGTTCTTTTTGTAAAGGAAAGAAGAACAAAAATTATAAAAATCCAATTCCACCTGACTTTTTGTTTCTTTTGTTGGTATAATTACAAAAGTAAAAGAACTCAAATGGGTTGCCTCACTACAGGGATTGCTTTTAATGTTTAAGCTCTTGCAAAAACAAGTCACTTTGCAATATATGTCCATTAACAGTGTCCAGAAGAAACAAGTGCCGAATCTATTATACTGAAAAACTAAAAACTCTAGAACTTGGCCAAATTGAACTAAGATAAGAAACACTAATATACTAAAGCCGGACGAAACTAAAGTAGACAAAGACTTCAAGATTCAACAACAATCTGACTAAACCAATGCTTCTATACTCTGCAACCAGACTACCATTTTCAATTGAGTTTCACAGAGTATACCAACAAGCTCAGGTGTTCAGCTAGGTAAGCTGAGATGCAAGGATCCTAAGCAGGAACCATGCAATCATTCAAAAAGAACACACACAAAAGAGGACAGACATAACAAAGAAACTCCTGCTGACCTAAAAAACAGGAGAGATTCTGCCATTCGTAACAGGTGCCTATTGAAATCAATAGGCTATTTATATATCATATGAATACATTTTGCAATGGACTGACCCAGGATGTCCTACTGCAAAGACCCTCAACTATCTACTGTATTCTGTTTGGGAATGTGACATGACAGCAACTCACAGTGCTCCACTCTGCTAATACTGTTGCTTGACTCTGAACGCCCGGGACAGAGCGCCCGAGTGTTCAGAGGCAGGGAGTGGCGATGGGCCCCACTGGCAGGGAAGTATAGTTACATTCATTGCCGGCTGGGCCCAGGAGTGCAACTACCGGATATGCAGACATGGTAGCAGCTGCCCACCCGGTAGTTCCGCCCCTGGCTGTATGTATAAAGCTCTGCTCTGCCATACAATTCTGTGACCTGGATAATAGGAGTCACATGACCTGATATATAAGCTAAAGTGTATACACAATTACCAGTATTTGGCTGCTCTCCTCCAAGAACAGCCCCTCACCTGTCCATGGGTTATGCTGGTATTGTAGTTGAACCCCATTGAAATGCAGGTGGCTGAGCTGCAATACCGCACACAACCATAGGGGTGGTGCTATATTTTGAAGAAAGCTTCTACACTTTTCTAATCTTGTTCAACCTACTTAAGAATATTTCAGAATATTCTTATAGACACTTTCTTTCTAGTCGCACTTTAGCTAAATTTAAAAAAGAAAAACTTTTGAAGAGAATTGAGTTTTTCTGACTTTGGTAATATTTACAGGGTACGTCAATTTAAATAATCAGTTCTGCAGAGAGTTCTATCTCTTGACCAGAAACACAAATGTGCTGATTATATCTTGTCTTCAGGGAATCTTCAGCCATAAGGAGAATTTTATGATTAGGTTAACCTGTACGGAGGCATTGCTCTGCAAGCTTGCTGCAAAAGCGGAACTCATCCAGGCATCTCGCTACGTGATTGTTCTACCTTTCTTTGGATCTTGCATGTCTCGCTGAGTTTTATCTTGTTCTTATTTATTGTTTTTGCAAGGATATTCAGTTTAGCTGTATAAAAGGGTTATCCAATTTGTATTGTTTTTATTTATTATATTTGTATATTATCAGGCTTGGACTGGCCCATAAGGGGAAAAGGTTAAACCCCCTGTGGGTGTCTGGTTATAGCAGGTCCAAGAGGGCTTATCAAAGAGAGAGGCCGTGATGAGGAGGCAGAAAACAAGAGTAATGTACAGTATATGCAGTCATGTTCGGGAGTTGTGGGGTGGACACCCATAATAAACTCACCTGAAGGGTCCCAAGAATCAACTCAATTGGTGGGGCCTGAGAATGCCCTCCATTGATGGACTCCAAGAATCCCCTCCACCGGTGGACTCCAAGAATCATTTCCACTGTCCACTGGTGGGCCCCAAGAATCATTTCCACTGGCGGGCTCCAAGAATGAACTCCACTGGTGGGCTCCAAGAATGAACTCCACTGGTGGGCTCCAAGAATGAACTCCACTGGTGGGCCCCAAGAATCATTTCCACTGGTGGCCCCCAAGAAACAACTCCACTGGTGGGTCCCAAGAATCATTTGCTCTGGGGGGCTCCAAGAATCAACTCTCCTGGTCGGTCCCAAGAATCATTCCCACTGTTCTCCAAGAATCAACTCCACTGGTAGGCTCCAAGAATCCCCTCCACTGGTAGGCTCAAGAATCAACTCCACTGGTGGGCCCCAAGAATCAACTCCACTGTGGGGCCCAAGAATCAACTCCACTGGTGGCCCCAATAATCAACTCCACTGGTGGCCCCAGCAAACAGCTCCTTTTGTGGGCCCCAGACACCCCAGTCAGGCACTGTATATAATAGGAATTCAATCATACAATTTTCTAATACACATGCATAAAATTCTGCCCCTATATAAATGCAATAGGTTCCTCTCTAGGCAAAAAATAATGCTGGACAAAGTAATGACTTCCATGGATTAACTGTATGAACTGAACACATTCTTACCAACTCCCCTAGATCATGCAGTAGAATGCCGAAAAGCTGCTATAGGCTCATTAGGAAGAAGCAACTCTGTGGCATCATCAAGAGATGCTGTTCCAACATCACTGACTACCTGGGGCCGACCACCCAGCTATACTGCATAGTCTATCTGCGGGGCCAGAGTAGAGAGGTGAGTACCGCTCATCTCCCCTCCTCTTCTTACCCCTTGCTTTATTGTTAGTGTCTCATCCAAATTTCCTGGACTCGGGATAGCCTGCCCAGCATCCAGTAAACCTGGGTGACATCTCATATTCCACAGTTGGAACTCAATTTTTCTTTCTTGAAAAAACTGGGTGCCACCTGTAGGGGATCACTCGACTAGCGTGTTCAGCATTTGGGGATTTTGGGTGACACTCTATTATGAAAAGCTGGGTCCCATCTGTGGGAGATGGGCGTTCTCCAGCTTTTATAAAGGCTGGATAAACTAACCAGCACCCAGGAAATCTGGGTGACGTCCCATACCTCATAGGTGGGACCTAGTTTTTCTGTCATGAAACAGTGGTTGCTTCCTGTGTGCAGTGGGGTCACCCAACGTTCCTGCATGATGGATAGGTTATCCAGCCTATGTGTATGTATGTAATGTTTCTGTTTATTACAGGATTTGATGGACTACGTCGGACCAGTCTAGGATCTTTTTCTTTACTAAAATGGTTAAAGAGGACTGTAGTCAGGGTGTGTTTATATGCATAAAACTTTTTTTGTGTTTAGTATTTTTTTCATGTAAATCCAGTTAATATTACTTAGGGTTGGTGTCAGCCAGAGGTTATTTTTTGTCACCACACGTCTGATGCTTACATCTGTCACTATTACACCAGTATGCAGTGTACAAGGGCTGGACCTAGAACAGACAGACGATAGATAGATAGATAGATAGATAGATAGATAGATAGATAGATAGATAGATAGATAGATAAAATAAAATAGATTATAGATAGATAGAATAATATGAGATAGATAGATAATAGATAGATAATATGATAAGATATGATAGATAGATAGATAGATAGATAGATAGAGGGATAGATAGATATGAGATAGATAGATAGATAGAGGATAGATAGATAGATAAAAAATATAGATAGAAATACAGGACCCTGGAAGTAGATTAGATTTTTGAAATTGTATCTACATAATGTGGACTTAATCTACATTCAGAATTTAGTTAAGATGATTAAATCTACAGCAAGTTCATTCCTGTTGTGGATTTATTGCAGATTTTCCCTATGGGGATCAGTAAGGAAGTAAAAATCCACAATAAAATCTGCAAGCAGCCCTAAGGAAATCCACAGGAAAATCCCTACCAAATCCATACCTAAATCCACAAGACTTGCTGCCACTTTACTACTGTGAATAGATAGGAGAAAGATAGTTTTTAAATTTTATCTGGAGGATGGCTGTGGCTTTTTTGAGATTAGATAGATAGATAAACATGAAACAGGTGATAGATATTCAGACAGAGAGATACAGTAGATAGAGAGATAGTTATGAGACAGATAGATACATAGATAGATAGATAGATAAATATGGGATAGATAGATAGATAGATAGATAGATAGATAGATAGATGAGTAGAAGAACGGACAGACAGACAGAGGCAGATAGATAGTATATAGATAGACATAGTGATAGATAAATAGATAGATAGATAGATAGATAGCTAGATAGATAGATAGATAGATATGGGAGGGATAGATAGATATGGGATAGATAGATAGATAGATAGATAGATAGATATGGGAGGGATAGATAGATATGAGATAGATAGATAAGATAGATAGATAGATATGGGAGGGATAGATAGATGATAGATGATTTGTTAATTATTAGCAGATAGATACTAATTCTAACACATTTAAGGAGAATATAGATTTTTGTTCAGAGTCTCTCAGTCTGAGTGAGAGGGAGCAGCCGCCGCCCGCTGAGGTGTGTGACTGTGAGAGGGACATTTTGTATTGCTTATCCCTGGGGAAGATCAGCTTTCAGCATGCTCATACATCTTTGCGGCTCAGCTGGGAAATATACTCCCTGAGCACTGATACAGATTATTATGTAAATGCACCATTGTAGTAATGAATTTGGATACAATGTGCACTTCACATCCGCTATTTGTAATAGTTCAGACGATGAAGCTTTGGTCTCCTCACAGCAACACAATCATATTTTCTTTAGGATCCCTAGTGCTTTCGGCCGGCAGCTTGTGTCTACAGTAATTGTAAATCTGTTGTAGCAATTTCTATCAGCCAATGGTATAAGAAGATAACACATATTCCACCAACAGATTTCCTAATATTAAAGCAAAAGCCTATCTGCTAGGAATGTCTTCTAAAAAATACCTATTTTTCTGCATTATAGGACACATGTATGTTACTGTTTTGAAGGTTTCCATGATGCTATTGACTTTAACCCCTTAAGGTCTAAGCCTGTTTTGGACGTAAGGACCAAATCCTTATTTAGAAAATCTCACATGTGTCACTTTAACCGGGAATAACTTTTTAATGGTTTTTCCCTTTGTGATTTTGAGACTGTTTTCTCGTGACACATTGTACTTTAAATTAGCAATTATTTTTGGTCAAAACAATCCATGGTTATTTGTGAAAAATATTAAAAGTTTGTGAAAATTTGGGAAAAATGTACCATGTTCAATGTTTAAAAATGTTTGAGTGTAAGACAGATAGTCATACCAAACAAAATAGTAAATAATGAACATCAACCATATATCTTTTTATGTTGGCAAAATTTTTTTAAACAGTGTTTTTTTTTTTTTTTTTTTTTTTTTTGGACCTTAGGGGAAAATTTGCAACACAGATTTTTTTTTCAAAAACCCCGAAATTCGAGGGTTTTGGGGGGGGGTGGTATTTTCTGTACTTTTTTTTTTTTTTTAACTTTTAATTTTATTTTTTTATTTTTTTTTTTTTCATTGTCCCACAGGGACTTCTCACGATCATTGTTGGTATAACACATTAAAATTTTTGGGCCAAAGGTGAATACAGTTCGCGGTTTACCCAAACTGTCATTCAACCTGTCTGCCTCCGGGCACAGCCTGACAAGAATACATCATAGACAACCCGGTGGCCATTGTGTGCCTCTCGATTGTTGTGACAACCATCCGAACGCCTCGATCGCATCGCGGGCTTCTGAAAAGGATGAGGAGCTCTCTCCTTCTGTCAAACTCCTTATCTGCAATGATCACTATTGATCACAGCAGTTAATGGGTTTAAAGGGCCTCGGGACAGAGTTACCTCTGCTCCGGATGCAACTGCAGAAACCTGGCTGTTAATCACCGCCGGATCCCGCAGCAACCGATGCCTGCACGATTTCCTACTTTCCGTACACAGGTGCTTACAGGCATTGCACCTGATTACAGCTCAAGGTGGGAAAACGGGGGAAGGGTCTATTTTTTGTTATGCAATGTAATCAGCAGCATAACATTCAAAGGCCTAACGGGTCAGGAAGGATTTCATCTTTTCACTAAAGGGTAAAAAAATTTTAAATTTATCTTAAAGGATCCCCCACAAGACTTTGATGGCATACTGATATTCCTTCAAAGTCTGATATGTGCAGGTCCCTCCTCCGGGACACGCACTTTGGTCAGAAATGGGCCCCCTAAAGTTTAGGGCCAAAAATGGAACCCGGGCCCAAGCTGATCGTGACTCCTTTCGTTCTTTGGGAGTTTGATTAAGCTAACCCCCACCGCTGCCCGTTCTCGAACTCCCATAGAAATGAATGAGATTTTTTGTTCTATTTGGGCCCTAACTTTTTGAGGCCCACTTCTGAGATAGGTGTGGTTCCCAGAAAAGGGGGCCTTTTGGGTGGCTCTCCATCAAAAGCATCAAAAATTAAAGATGGGAACCCCCCCCCCCTCTTTGAGACTAGATAGTAGAACTGGAGGAGTGACCATATGAGCGATAGTGCACAAGGCCAGAAGAGTGTCCTGTCAAAATGGTCAGTGGTAAAAAGCTCTAATGTTTCAGTGCCAGGCCTTAAAGCAAAAGAAAAATGTAATTACCGAACCCAAGTGTACCCTGATTGGAGGTTTAAAGGAACTAATGATCCTCACATTAGGCCCCACGGTAAGGCCGGTTCCATCTGAAACCTAAATTAATTCGAACCTCTTTCCCCAAAAGGTGAAAAAACTACCCATGGTACCCTTCCAATGGACACCCTGAACCCCCATGACCCTATTATTACAATGGGTTTGTCGGATTTTCCCCTGGGGTCATTTCAGACGGGAAAAAATAGAGAGCAAACCCTTTAACCTATTAAAAACGGGAATTAGGCTTTCTAGGAAGGGGGACCCCCGTTTGAAGGTAGGTGTTGATGAATGACAAAGTAATAAGGAATAGGAAATAAAAGAAAAAGTAGAACAAAATAAAGAGAAGAAAGACGAATGTGAGAAGGGAAGTGGAAGGATGAGTGTCAAAAAGGATGAGAAGAAGGGAAAAGTGGATATTTGAAAATAATAGAATTATCTCAAAATTTAAAGCAAAAAACATTTTCAGAAAAATTAAATAAAATGTATTATCTATCTATTTCTATTTATCAGTCTGTGTATCTATCTATAGATCTATTTTCTATTTCATCTATTTTCTTTCTGTTTCTATCTATCTATCTATCTATCTATCTATCTATCAATTCTTTCTTTCTTTCTCTTTCTTTCTTTCTCTTTTATTCTTCCTTTCTTTCTTTCTCAATGCACATGGGACATTTTTTTTTCTACAGAAATATGTCAAACATATGCAGGGAAAACACAAAAGCAAAACCACAACATGATGTGTGAATTTTAGCATGAATTTGATACAGATATCTTTCATTGATAGGGCTGCTTGATGATTTTCTTGCATTTTTTTTTTACTTCTCCATTGATCCCTATAACTAAAATCCACAACAAATCTGCAAACAATCCGCACCAGAGATGGACTTGCTGCAAATTAAAACAAGATCAGTCTGAATGTGAAAACAATTGACAGGATGCACCTTATTATCATTATTATTATTATTATTATTATTAATTTTAAAACGCTCTTAGGTTCAGGGTGCTGTACAATTGAGGGGGGTTATATATATACAGTATAACGTAGTACAAGGTGACGATAAATAACTAAGAATTGGTCCAGAGGGAGAGAGGGCCCTGCCTGTGAGGGCTTACAATCTCCAAGGAAGAGGGAAAGAGACAGAAGGTGAGCGGCAGACATGTTTGTGGGGTGGAGTAGTAGCAATGGGGCTATTGTAGGTTATAGGCTCCTGAAGAAATGGGTTTTCAGGTTGCTTTTGAGGCTGGTGAGAGTGGAAGAGCGTCTGATGTATTGGGGCAGTGAGTTCCAGAGCGTGGGGGAAGCACAGGAGAAGTCTTGGAGACGGTTATGTGAGGAGCTGATGAGAGGAGAACAGGGAGAAGGTCCTGTGAGGAGTGGAGATTGCGTGAGGGGAGGTATCTGGAGATTAAGGCAGAGATGTATGGAGGGGAGAGGTCATGGAGAGCCCTGTAGGTCAAGTTTAGTAACTTGAACAGAATTTGCTGGGCAATGGGCGGCCAGTGAAGGGATTGGCAGAGGGGAGAGGCAGAGGAGTAGCGAGGAGAGAGGTGGATAAGATGGGTGGCAGAGTTCAAGATGGATTGGAGGAGAGTGAGAGTGCTGGATGGGAGGCCGCAGAGAAAAGTAAACTTGCTAAACTCCCACTGTTATCCGATGCAGGTATTCTAAGCCCTAAATCACATGGAAAATCTTCAGTAAAATACTGAATTCTCTAAGATTACCGATAAAAGTATCTTGGATGAAAACCAACTTTTCTGTTTATTTAGGCGCTTATTTTGGAAACAGGCTGGTGTAAGCTGTGCACCCACACAGTTTGCAGGTGCACAGAGATTGACAAGCAGTTGCGATGTAGTGATGGGTTTAGATGTTGCCTTTGTGATCTGCACAGTTTGCATCTCTTGCCGCACTTTCTCGTAAAATTCGAGCTTGTCGCTAATGTAAATATTGTGAATAAAATATAAGGTGTCATTTAACACAACAATCCAGAAGGCGTGCATGCTGGGAGATCAGGGCACAAAAAGTTGTTCAAAGGGAACAATAGTCTGGTCCTAGCTGAGAACAAATAATGTTCAGGGTCGACCTGTCTTGATCTTCTTACCCTTGTGAGTTTTGACCCAGTGGTCTCCATTCTCTGTTTCCCCAGCTATATGACATTTATAGATGCTATTGTCAGGGGATGTTCTAAAGGACTCACAGTAAATGAGGACACAGTGTTCCTCAATTCATATCCAACTTATTGAGCCTCTAGAAAAGGGGTTGTCTCACTACATTGATTCATCTGACTCAGTCCTGTTTTCCCGGTATAATTTTTTTCACTCAGGAGCATGTTTATTGGCTTCTACTAGCCTGCAGTGATGAGCTGCTAAGGATCCCAGGTCTGTAGCTATAGCGACCAGCACTGGTAGCCTATCAGGAGAGATTGAACAGGTCTGTAGCTATAGCAACCAGCGCTGGCAGCCTATCAGGAGAGATTGAACAAGTCTGTAGCTATAGCGAGTAGCACTGGCAGCCTATCAGGAGAGATTGAACAGGTCTGAGCTATAGCAACCAGCACTGAGCCTATCAGGAGAGATCAAACAGTTCTGTAGCTATAGCAACCTGCGCTGGCAGTCTACCAGGAGAGATTGAACAAGTCTGTAGCTATAGCGAGTAGCACTGGCAGCCTATCAGGAGAGATTGAACAGGTCTGTAGCTATAGCAACCAGCACTGGCAGCCTATCAGGAGAGATCAAACAGTTCTGTAGCTATAGCAACCTGCGCTGGCAGTCTACCAGGAGAGATCAAACAGGTCTGTAGCTATAGCAACCAGTGCTGGCAGCCTATCAGGAGAGATTGAAGAGGTCTGTAGCTATTGCGACCTGAAGAGATAATGCAGCTCATGCAAGAGGGGATATCTAGGAATAGGTAGGCCTTTTTGCCAAACCTGCCCACTTTCACCAAAAGTATCGAGCTCGGCATAAAACAGTTCAAAAGTCACAAATTTTTGTGCAAAAAAAAAATTCCACTTGTGCAAAAAATGTTAAACTTTTTTATGTCAGAATACTGGCATAAATCAATGTGAACATTTCCCCTATTAGACAGTGTAAATGTAGGTTAGACGGTCAAAAAAATGTGGTAGATTTATCATAGTGTTGGTAAATCTGATGTATGTTTAGACTGTCTAGTCTCAGCTTACACTTCCTATTAGTTTATGCAAAAATTTTGGTGCACAAATCACACAAAGCCATGCCCATTTTCCATGAAGCCATGCCCTTTTCTTGAAGCCAAGCCCATTTTCCATGAAGCCATGCCCTATTCTTGAAGCCCTGCCCATTTTCCATGAAGCCATGCCCATTTCTTGAAGCTGCATCCCTTTCTGCCAAATACACTGCAGAAGTGTCTAAAATACATAATAAATGTGGCATAAAGCATGTACCCCAGAATTAAGCCACAAACTCCACCAGAAGTCTGATGCAATTGCCATAGTACATGTCTGCCATTGTCTCTTTTACTATTGGAATGAAGCCCCATTTAGGAAAATCAGGATAAATGACCTGCAGGTTCTTTAACAGGCCTTTTATTTATGCTGAACAAGAGCAGGGAGGTGTCTTTTCTGGAAGAAGGGACTACAAAATAATAATATTTAGATGTCTCTACCTTTACCCTTTAACTCAATTTTGATAAGGATTCCAATTCTTATTATATTAGATTCAGGGGCGTAGCTAAGTGCTCATGGGCCCAGGTGCAAGAAGTCAGTCTCCCCACCACCACCACCACCAACACATAAGACAGTAAATGTTAAGGTGGTTTCACACAATGTTTCTGTGTACATTTGTGGTATCTAGTGATGAGCGATTACGTCGACTATCGTCATCGGGTCGATAGTCGATATCAGCAATTATCAAGACTAGTGTTGAGCGATTTTTATCGACAAAGTTGAAATCGGCAAGGTTTTTATGGTGATCGAAATTTCCAGATCATGCGATAATTAAGGGGTTTAAAAACTGTGCATCATCTATTAAGATCGCGCCTTTTTCGGGGCTGCCTGTAATTTTGGCGGCCAGCAAATCAATTAAGAATAGGCAGGGTGAGATGTGTGTGCGACGTCAGACTGGGAGTGTATGGTAGCGATTGGCTGGAAAAATCACAGACCTCGTTTTTACATAGAACACCGTTTTCCGTTTTAGCCCCGTGTCT
>JAODAL010026666.1:0-56327 GCA_025379985.1 Phyllomedusa bahiana | reverse complement strand
GGGGAAAAAAATACTTTTTATCTGGCGCCAAAGGAAGGTAAAGGGAAAGTCAGACAGGGTTTTAGAAGTACACACTGGCCAACATGTACATCTAAAACACCAGGCGTATAGCGGTGCGCAGGGTACGCACTGCTATACACCCTGAACACGCCATGTGTACTCACCTTTCATTCGCTTTTTTTTTCCTTCAGTGCTCTCATACCAGCTTTACAAGATGGGGCCTTATATGCTAATCCACTAGAAAAAAAGAGAAGTAAAGGAGAAATTATTGATTTTGCAGCCTTGTATGTATGTGTGCGCAGCATTAGCGATTATCTACAGTTTAAATTTCTGTTTTGCAGATAACGCTTCTGCATTTTTTCACTTCTGCAGTTCATTTTTATTTGTTTTTTTCTGTGATCAGTTAAGAAGAAATGGATTTCTTCTACCTGCGGGTGACCACCCGACATACCTGCATGACTTTATATTTAGGCACTATCATATCTGATCGGGTGTCTATTATAGTCCCTGGTTTAGTAGTATAATGTTGTACCGTGTAAGCCATAGAAAGTAGTAGAAGAATGAAGAAATCAGGCGATACCTTTTAGAGGCTGAGTATATTTGATGGTTAGCTTTCGAGAGTACTAGCTCTCTTCTTCAGACATGGTGTTATACAAGAAACTGAAAATCCACAGACTTTTTATACACAAAAGACCTGGACCTTCAAAGGATCTTAGAATCTTTAAAAATAACAAAATGCAATTTAAAGGGAATCTGTCGCCAATTTTTTTTTTTACTTATTTCATCAAGCCCCTGATCCATATTCTTTTCCTTTTCAGTCGTTTTTTTTTCCCTGATTTTTAGATTTTTCAATTCGGCCCGTTATATATGATTGTGGGGAAGACATTCTTGCTTGCACTACTTTAATAGCAGTCAGAGAGATACTTTACAGCAGCTTCATGCACAGAGAATTTTTAAGACAGATTCTGTCCCATAGACTTCTATAGGAGAGTTTTCACAAGGGAGGGGAGAGGGGGAGCTGTGACATCTCGTCTTGTGACTGGTGGACTCTGTTATCTATACACACTGGTGTCTCCTTTCAGTTTGACCCTGCTTTTACTGATAGTGAGCCGACTGCTGAAAAGCTCTCTAAACAGAACAGGAAGTGTCAGACGATTATTAGGCTTAGTGGCCAAAGTGAAAACTGCTGGACTTAAGAATTATTAAAAAAATACTGAAAGTTATATGGAAAATTTTTTGATGACACATTCCCTTTAAGCATAGATGTTATTTACAACAGGTCAAGAAATAAACAGTCTGGAAACTTGTGAAGCGTGACGGAGGGATCAGTAATTCTTGCTGTTATCTGTTTGCTATCAGGTGGTGATTTGTGACCCTCACAGTTCACACACAGTCTGACATGAAACTGGCAGGAATAATAAATCAAAATTGCAGAGTTTGAAATGTTTGCATGAGCTTATACTCCCACTCCTTTCTCTCCCTTAGCGTCTTAAAATGTCCCATTAAAACCACAACCCACAAATCTTCAGCAGAGGTCTTCTCTAGAGAAATGTGCGGCCACTGGGAGATCAGTTCTGCTGTTATTAATGGTGAATCTGTGTGAGTTCATGCCCTAAGTCTTTGTCCTATTTCCCCCACATAGAGGCCTGTGGTCGGACATTGCGCACATATGATCAGATACGCCACATTGCTAGACATGCAGGAAAATGTCCCTCTAATCTGTGCACCTGTTGGGATTCTGGGACAGGTACACTGTCAGCGGTGTGGATGTGCCTGCAGGTCTTGTACCTGTTCTGCAGGCAGGGGGAGGTGCCATTTTCAGTTGGGGCCTTTAGGGCTCTCCGGACAATAATACGCCGCAGGTTTAGTGGTTGCCGAAAGGAAAGGAGGGTAGGGACTGGGAATATGTCTTTGAGTCTGTTGTCTCTATTTAGTACAGGTTGGAGTTCCTTGGCAATTCTTCGTAGGATCTCAAGCTGTGGGTTGTAGGTGACAAACAGGGGGTGGAGTGGAGGGAGGGGGTGTAGCAATAGTTAAAAAGATTAGGAAGAAAGGAATAAAAACTGAAACATCTCTAAATTGCATGCTGACCAATACCAGGAGTCTGACCAACAAAATAAATGAACTAGAATTACTAATAGCTGAAGAAAAATATGACACAGTGGGGATAACTGAGACATGGCTGGACGAGAGCTGACGGAATGGGCGGTTAACTTGCAGGGTTACAGTCTATTTTAGAAGAGGACCGTAAACACCGGAAGGGGGGAGTTGTCTCTCTCTATGTAAAATCCTGTCTGAAGCCAACACTGCGGGAAGATATAGGTATAGGTAATGAATAGGTGGAATCATTATGGGTAAATATACATGGGGGTAACAATAACAATATAATACTAATAGGGGTTTGCTATAGGCCCCCAAATATAACAGAACTCATGGAAGATGTACTCCTCAGGCAAATAGAGGAGTCAGCTAATCAGAATGTTTTTATTATGGTCGACTTTAACTACCCAGACATAAATTGGGAATCTGAAACCTGTAAAGGAAACAGGTTTTTGTCAATAACTAATGATAATTACCTTTCTCAAATGGTACAGGAACAGACTAGAGGAAAGGCCCTTCTAGACTTAATATTGACTAATAGACCTGACAGAGTAACAAAGGTTCAGGTTGAGGGGCACCTAGGGAATAGTGACCATAATATAATAATAGAATTTTTTGTCAAGGAGCCACAAAAACCCTGAATTTTAGGAAGGCCAATTTGATTCTGCTTAGAGAGGCCCTAAACCGTATTGACTGGGACAATGTGTTTAAATATGGCAGAACAAAAAATAAATGGGATATTTTTAAAAACATCCTAGGATACCACTGTGAGAGGTACATACCTTATGGTAATAAAAAAAATTAGAAACAGGAAAAACCCAATGTGGATCAACAGGGATGTAAAAGAGGCAATAAAAAACAAAAAGAAAGCGTTTCACCTACTTAAACAGGAGGGTAGTGAAGAGGCACTAAGAAGCTATAGGAAAAAAATAAAGTGTGTAAAATAAAGATAAAGGAAGCAAAGCTGGAGACGGAAAGACATATTGCTATATGAAAGTAAAAACTAACCCCAAAATATTTTTTAACTATATAAATAGTAAAAGATTAAAACAGAAAATGTTGGCCCTTTGAAAAAAGACTGAGGGAGAGACAGTAGAGGGCGATGAGAAAAAAAGCAAACCTATTAAACACTTTTTTCTCCACTGTATTTACCGAGGAGGATGAGCTTCCAGTTGAACAGAGGGATGAGGTAAACTCCAACTTAAAAGTTTCTTGCCTAACCCAGGAAGAAGCTCCGCCTCAGGAAGATTAGAATAGACAAATCCCCAGGTCCAGATGGCATACACCCACGTGTCCTAAGGGAGTTAAGTGATGTCATAGATAGGCCCCTATTCTTAATATTTATGGACTGTCCAAGAACGGGTACGTCCCAAAGGATTGGTGCATAGCAAATGTGGTGCCAATATTCAAAAAGGGGTCAAAAAGTGATCTTGGAAACTATAGGCCGGTAAGCTTAACCTCTGTTGTGGGTAAAATGTTTGAGGGTTTTCTCAGAGATGCTATCCTGGAGTATCTCACTGAAAATAAATGTATAACGCCGTTCCAGCATGGGTTTATGAAGGATCGGTCTTGTCAGACTAATCTCATCAGCTTCTATGAGGAAGTCAGTGCTAGACTGGATCGGGGTGAGGCACTGGATTTCATATATCTAGATTTTTCTAAAGCATTTGATACGGTGCCACATAAAAGGTTGGTAAATAAAATGAGAATGCTTGGACTGGGGGAAAACGTGTGCAAGTGGGAAGGCAACTGGCTCACTGATAGAAAACAAAGGGTATTAATTAACGGTACATACTCAGACTGGATTGCTGTTACTAGTGGGGTACCACAATTGTCAGTATTGGGCCCTATCCTCTTTAACATTTTCATTAATGATATTACACAGGGATTACACAGTAGAATATCGATCTTTGCAGACGATACTAAGCTCTGTTAAATAAGTAATAACACGGAATAGAGGATAATAGTTAGTAATATTACAAAGGGCATCTGGATAAGTTGGAGGCCTTGGGCAGAGGGAAGTGGCAGTATGGGTTTAATATCACTGATTATAATGCAAGGTAAGGTTATGCACATGGGGAAGAAAACATCCATTAAATGATTTACATGTTAAATTAGAATAAGATACACTGGAGTAAAGTGAATTGGAGAAAGGGACCTTGTGAAATCTATGGAAATTCTCTGCCAGAGGAACTTGTCATGGTGAATTCAATAACAGAGTTCAAAAAGGGTTTGGATGCATTTCTGAAGCATAATAATATAACAAGTTATAGTGTCTAGGATTCAGGAGAGGGGTCATTGATCCAGGGATTTTTCTGATTGCCAGATTGGAGTCGGGAAGGAATTTTTCCCTAAAATGAGGACAATTGGCTTCTACCTCATTGGGGTTTTTGCCTTCCTCTGGAACAACACCTTAGCACAACAGGCTGAACTGGATGGACGTCTTATCTTTTTTCGGCCTTACAAACTATGAAACTATGAAATAGGGGCACTCGTTATTCATTCTGGGTCTCTTTGTATGTGAGCAGACTGTCTCTGGTAATGGCTGCCGCTTTGCTGATTTGATTGTCCGTCACTTGTGGTTTGTATCCCAATCAGAGAAATTTCGTCCTCAGATCCAGGAGTTGATTGTTCAGGTCTGCTTTGTCGGAGCAAATATTTTTTTTTTGTCGGATTTTCAGACGGTTTGCGGATTTGAAACCCGTCTGAAAACTGTCCCCCAAAACCATTGAAAAGACAATAAAACACCTATCAGATTCTTAAACAGATTCTAAGCGGCATTTTACACTTGCCATGTGGCTGTAGCCTGAGGGCCTTCGCTCACCTAACAAAAGAATCAGGTCCTCTGACATTTAAAAAAAACTACAACCTGATATCTTGCTCCTCCAGGAGACTCATCTAATGGAAAGTGACTTCCATAGAATGGACAGGATGTTGGCCATGTGTTTGACTTATCGCAATGCATAACAAAGCAGGAGTACTTACTTTGATAAACAAGAAGTTTCCCTTTTCTCTGATATCACAATGGGCTGATGATGAGGGCAGGATATCTCAGGTGGTGACTGAGCTTGGAGGAGAAGAAATGCTTATTCAATGTTAATTGGCCAAATGGTGACAAAAGATCCTTTTTCCAGCAATTGGGACTAAGGCTATGTCTACACAGCATGCAAAAACAATCGTATTTTTGGCAGTTTTAGGATTCTAAAACCGCTGATAATCTGATTGTTCAGGCAGCCCATAGACTTTAGGAGAGAAAACAACCAGTAGTCTACACAGTTCATTTTTTTTTCCAATCGTCTTCTGGCACCGGCGGTTTTAAGAACATGTTGTAAAAACCGCTGGCACTGGGTGTCTTTCCGTCAGTTTCTCGTACATTCAATTATATAGGCCGACAGGAAAAAAAGCTAAAACCAACTGCGTTTTTTTTTTTGTGCAAAACCTGACAAAAACCTGCGGTTGTGCATCAGACAAAAACCAGCCAACTTTCGGACGGTTTTTATCCGATACTGTGTGGATCAAGCCTTAGGTTGCAGAGCGTTAACTACAAGTATGTGGTGGAGATCTAAATACAATCCATTGATGCAGTGGAGTAAAAACACCAAAATGCAGATTGTGCGATAAGACACTTCCAGTCTTGTTACAAATAACTGAATTGAGGGGTATAAGGCAGATCACAATCATGAAGGAGGGGTGTTCACCCATTTTTCCCTCTTCCATCAGTCATGGTCGCGTCTGGATTACTTTCTAGTTTCAGATCACGTCTGAACAAGTGTCCATTATGGACATCGTAATCTCAGACCATACACCAGTTAGTATAGTGAGAAGAGGTTCCTTCCAAAGGGGTTCGGACCGGATCTGGCGTTTCCCCTTTCCTTTTTTTGGTGGCGGTGCTGAATGGCGGCCATTGTTGCTGTGATGCGGTGGTGGTGGGATGATGCAGCCCAGAGTCAAGGGGCTACGTCTGGCAGCAGTGGGGCTGTTGGGCCACTGGGCTGTGCCCCTCATCTGTGTGGCTTTTGCTGCGGCGGTGGCCGCCATGCAGTGCTGCCCCCATTTAGTGTAGGGACCCACTTTATAGAGGTCGCCGTGAAGTGGCAAGTGGGCCTATATATTTTGATCAAAAAATATGCTAAGAACCCCTATTCATTTTTGTAAAGTTTTTCTGAGAAGCATTAGATCAACGTATAGTGTGGGGATGTGCGGTCCATGCCTCTCCCTTCCAGATTTGCTTTTCCCCTTATACCTGACAAAAAATTAAAAATTTAAAGAGCAGATTCAGGGGTGGTGGTTAGAGGTTGCCAGCCAATTACGACGTCGCTTCAGAAAGAAGACACACACTACCTGCCATCTATAGTCATTGGGGCGGTCATTAACAAGTTAAAACGTGGAAGGTTATGGTGGGCGATGACCAAATAGATGAAAAGTTTTTAGAGGGTTAGATGATGGTCAGGAAGGCAGTGATAAGTGAGAGATGGAGGGAATTCCATTTTAAGTGAATACATGATGCAGTTTACGGTTTTAATTTACTGCCGTCTGCTGAATATCCCCATAGGATCTCCTCATGTCCCAAATGTGGAACAGACACTTGGCATGGAATGTGGGAACACAGCAATGTCCAGAAATTTTGGAGTGTAATTTTCAAGCTTATAAATATTGGTGGCTTTCTTTATATCAGAATCTCTGATCTTTCATTACATTAGGTCTCCAGGTGGTGCGGTATGTGATTCTGGTGAAAAATGTAAAAATGGTGTGCCGAATCTGTGTTGGTGATCTCCACCTCAAATGTTCTGCCTTCGCAGACGATCTGCTTCTATACCTGACCCAACCTGATTTCTTGACAAGGCTAAGGTCCTCTTTTCCTTTTTCTTGGGTGGACTCATCATTCCAGTTTTTAGGTATCCAGATCCCTTCTGCCCCGGAAAAGATTTTTGATCTGAATTTTGCTCCCCTAATTGCTAAGATTAAACAGGACCTCTGGAAGTCAACTCTGACTCGTTCCAAATCAGATGGGGGCCTGGCCCTGCAGGACTTTCAGGCCTACTACCTGGCTGCAGTTGCGGTACGTACCCTCGACGCTTTTAATGTCGCCAAACGCAAACTCTGGGTTCTCCTTGAGACCCAGCTGTACAAATTCCCCCACAGCGGCTCTAACATGGCTCCTGCCCCAAGTGTTGCCAAGGGGCCTGCTCCGCCAACTCCCCTTAATTGCTCAAATATTGGTCTCGTAGATCCTATGCATCAAAAATGAAAATATTTAACACGGGTGGTCCTTGCACACCTCTAATGGGCAACCTAACGGTTCCCGCATCCCTGGCTATACCCCTTTCTTGCCAGCTGGGAGTCAGTACCCCTTCCACGGTCATAGAGAAAATACTCACCTCAGACGCCTTAAAGAGATACGACCAGCTGGTTGGTGACACAACAACTACACGCTTTTCGAGGTTCCACTACTACCAACTTAGAAGCCTCTACTCCAGGTGCAGACTGACTCTGGAGGTGCATAGACCCCCCAACACTTTTGAATTGTGGTGTCTTGGTAGATACACAGAAAGGCGCCTCCTCTCCGGCCTGTATAATTATTGCTCAACTCTTAATCCACAGAAAAGTTGTCCTTTCTTTTTTTTTATCATGAAAATTTTTATTCTTTTATAAAAAAAATAAAATAAATACAAACAGTAAAACCCCCCCCTGTCAGAAGTCAAGAGCTCACTAGTGATAATAACAGTAGTAAGTATACAATAGCCAAGTTACTGAACATCTTAAGTATTGTTAGAGCATGTTTACATAGAAGGCATATTAACCTATAATTCCATACAAGTATTATCATGACTCTTCTAAAACAATAACAGACTTAAATAAAACACAAAACTGTGTCTGTCTAATATACTAAGATGAATGGGCACATGCAAAAGTTGAATATTCCCAACATTCGCAAATCATCTTTTCCACGCTTTCTGATCTTCGTTCCTTTAACTATTTATCTGAAGCTCCCTAGGACATGCCATTGATGTTCCAAGTAACCACGTAGACCCTGAGTATGGATACATAAAGGAGTGATGTCCGTACAATCCGTATAATAGATTGACTATAAATAAATTGTTCCCCAAACCTCAAAAAACTTCCGTTTGTGCTTCTTTGTTATAAATCATTGCTTTGTTATCAAGGGCACAATATGATCCCTGTCCGTCTGAATCGCCATCCTCATTGACGGGGTTTTTTTTGCCTTCAGCACTCCTGTAACCAGACATCTTTTGGCCGCACATTAAGAATATACAGTATGTCATGAGTTTTTCTTTTTGCTTTGGTCTCCCTTCACCCATCCTCCTTCAGGGGAGTCCTGAGCTGAGACCATGGAAAGCAGAAGTGCCTGATGGGGATAGTGGGAATTCACAGACAGTATAGTGTGTGTGCTTAACATACTGGGCAAGCGCAGACCAAAACTCTGTGTGTCTGGGCAAGAACCAGATGCCGTGTTGTAGTTCTGGAGAGGTTTTGTACATTTTTGGACGCCAACAGATCCGTTCCGGGTGAAGAATGGGTGAGGGGATGTTTTGACCATATAATGGCCTGGGAAGCTAGTTAATGTAGAGTGTCTCCTCATGGCCTCATTTTCAAGGCTTCGTTACCTGATTACACCCCTCTAGGACCCTGGCTTATCCGTATTTGGGAAATCCTATTTCCCATTTTTTAAATAGGCATGCCTGAGGTCGGATCTATCAAAAGGACCCAACGGGAGTCTGCAAAAGCTGAGATAGGGTAAGTATATGGTGGTTCAGCCGTAGATCCGCACTAACTTGTCATGGAAAGTGGTTCTAGTCTAAATTAACCATTCCTAGCTTTCCCTTCTGAAAACTTATTGATTTGCTGTATTTCTAGGAGTATTTGGTATGTGCTATGGCCATATTTTCCTGCACGTGTCTCAAGTAAGAGAAAAAACCGTCTTTCTGTTGCTGGAATTAAAATATGCCTGGTGCACCCCTACTCTTCATTGTAAGAGACAGAGTATGCTTCTGGTCGTGTTGTGGGTTATGTGGTTGTGTGTGTGTCCTCCCATGTTAGGATAAGCCACTAAACAGAGTAGTGGAAGGCTGGCGCATATGTGTCCTGAGCTATTAAAACTTTGACGTGTCTACCCAGTAGTGCGGCATATGGAGTGTGCAAAAGCGCATTGAGTGGTTCCAAGGGGGCGAATTAGAAATCTCTTTCTAGAGGCCAAATTAGGAAAAGAAGGAAGTTGCCCTTCTTCCGAGAGTCTTGGACCGTTGTCGGGCAATAATAAAGTAATATTGATCTTTATTATATATAGACGCCACATTATTCCGCCAGCACTTTACAATTTGGTGGCTAAACGTACAGACATTTACACAATTTAAAAGTACTTACAGATGAGACACAGGTGATTGTGAGGGCGCTGCTCGAAGAGCTTACAATCTATTAGGGTGTACGGGAGAGACGAAGGGCAAGAGTGCTAGATTTACAATGGTACAGCCATGTGACATAAATATGGGGTGTTTTACGTAGAATTCGGAATGAGACCTGCCTACCCTCTATATACACTTAAGTGCGAAGAAATGAAGATGTGTGCGCTAGGGAGTGTGGGGGGAGGGTGGGTGTTAGCATTAGGGATTCTGGGTAGGGCCAGTAGTGAGAAGATGTGTTACTCAGGGCCCTTTTCTAAAAGCTATGAGAGTTTGAGTGTGCTGAGTCGCCCGCTGGTAGCATGTGCGCGCACACTGTCGCTCTAGACTGGTTGGTGTGTGTGTGTGAGTCTTGGAGTGTGTGGGCATGGGAAGGTGTCGGATGATTGATGAGCTGTAACCTGATTATCTAGCAGAGCGGAGAGAGCGAGTAGGGTGGTAGAAAGATGAGGGAGGAGATATGTAGGGACAGGGATGCAGCGGTTGTGGAGAGCTTTATGAGTGAGAGTGATGTGTTTATGTTGTATCCTGTACTGGATAGGCTAACAGTGCAGTGAGCTGACACAGGGTAGAGGCTGCACTGCTCTATAGCGGCTGAAAGAAAGAACAAGCCTTGGCTGCTGATTCAGGACCAGACTGGAGAGGGGAGTTTGCAGAGAGGCGAGATCGATAATGCAAGGAGTTACAGTTAAGTTGAGTACGAGAACTGAATAAGGAGAACAATGAGGGTTTGAGTTGTTTCCAGTGAGAAAAGGAGGATTACTGGAAGATGTTCTTGAGGTGCAGGTGACAGGAGCGGGCAAGGAATTGGATTATATGGGACGGAAAGACTGAAAATCGGAATCTGTATAACCCAAGACAGAGGGCCTGCTGGCCTAGGAGTTATGGTGGTTGCCACACGAGACAGAAAGGGCAGGGTAAGGTTGTTATTAGATGGTGGATGACTAGATGAGTTCAGTTTTAGTGAGGTTATTTAAGATACAGGTGAGGACATGATGTGCAGAGTCAGCTACAGGCTTAGTCTGGTGTTTTGTAGCAGAGCAGGAGTGATGTCTCTGGGAGTGAGGTGTATAATTGGGTGGTATCAGCGTAGAGATCGGTATGGAAGCCAAATCTGTGAGGTTGTCAATGGGGGTGTATAGATTGAGATGAGGAGAGGGACAAGAACGGATCCCTTGGGGGAAGGGGGGAACCACGGACAGCAGAGGAAGAGGAGAGGGAGGTAGAACCTGCAAATGAGGACACTGAAGGAAGCGGTTTGAAAGTAAGATGGAGAACAAGAGATATCGGGCTTGTCCTGGAGGCACAATTGTGATGAGCATGGCTGAGGCAGAAGTTGGTGATCAACAGTGTCAAACGCTGCAGAGGAGATCCTAAGAGAAGCAAACCAATGAGGCTCATTTACCTGCGATTTTGCTGTAAGGAGATTCATGGTGACTTGAGTAAGAGCCCAGTTTCCTGTGAGTGTAGGGTGCTGGAAACTGATTTGCAGAGGGTCAAGAGAGAGTTAGCGGAGAGATGAGGATTAGGCTGGTGTAGAGAGTAGACCAGCGTTCCAGGAGTTTGGAGTATGAAGGGAGGTATACGAGATGGTCGTGTAGTTATCAGCGGCAGAATGCGCGTTCGCAGAGTGGGCTCTTTTTAGTAAGGGGGTTATAATAGCATGTTTAAAGGTAAGATGGGATGATCCGAGGAGAGAGAGAGGTTACAGAGTGCAGTATATGAGAGAGATGATGCAGGGATGGAGAAATAGATGACAAGGTGGGCGGGGAATGGGGTCACCTAGAGGCAGGTGTGGGGCACGCAGAAGCAGAGAGCCTGGAAATTGCTTCTTGTCTGTCGTCGGTAAAGAGCTGAAGAGTAGGCTGGGCGATGTGCGGGGACGGGACCAGATGGTGCTGGCTTGGGGTGTGAGATGAGATGTTTTGCCGGATTTTGTCTATTTTCTCTTTGGAAGTGAGGTGGCCAGGTCTTCAGCACAGAGGTCAAGAGACCGAGGGGCATGAGCTAGCTAAGGAGGGAGTGGATGGTTAGGGGGTGTCCAGATCAGAGCGTTTAGGAGAGTTGTTGTGTTCAAGGTTGGCTTCGATGAGGGAGGTGAAATGATTTATTGTTTGGCGCTGTGAAGGGCAGTTTGAAAGTCCCTGAGCATAATTATTATGTAGTGGGAGAAAGTCTGCAGGTAGCTTCGACTTCCTCCAAAGAAGCTCCGCACATCTGGACTTCGCTGCGATGGCGAGTCTGAGGCAGTGATGCTCATGGCTGTGGGTGTCTGACTATGGTGGTTGCGGTGTGTGAGCGGTTGCCAATGTGTCCAGGGTGGTGGAAAGAGTTTCATTATATTGTTTGGAGCCAAGGTCAGCGGAGGAGAGGAGGTGGATTGGGGGCAAAGTGGAGGACTGTATGGTGTCTGTGAATTATCTGAGCGTTTCATCGCGAGCGGATATTTCTGAACGGGAGACGGGCCAGGTGTGATAGTGTCTGTGAGATTGGTGAGATTAGTAATAGTGAAGGAAATAGATTGTGATATCAGAGTTGTGAGTGGTAAGGAGAATTATTAAAGTTAGAGATTGAGGAACGGTTACAGGAGAAATCAGATCCAGGAGAGATTTCAGCCATCCTTGTGGGTGGGAGGTTAGTAAACTGCGAGAAGGCAAGAGAACGAGGTTAGTGAGGTTCTGAGAGGGCATGAGGGAGACATGGGGTATCAATAGGCGATGTTAATGTTCACCATGATGAGAGTGTGTATTTCGTAGAGAGGATGTGAGGAGCCAGGCAGAAAAATGATCCAGAAACTGGCGGGTCGTGAGCGGGAGGTCTGTTACAAACCGCGACTGGAGGAAAATGGTGAAAAGAGTCTTGAGGGTGTGGACCTCAAAGAGAGGGGGGAAAGTGAGTGAGGGTGCTGGAGGACAGGACCTGGTAAGATGCAGTGTGGACGAGAGGAAGTATGCAATCTCTCACCGGCTGTTTCAGGTCTAAGGGTGTGGGTGAGTGTAGGCCGCCATAGGTGAGAAGCGGGCAAAAGGGAACGGTTGTCAGATGGTGGAGCCATGTTTCGTGAGGCTAGCAGTGTTGAGGGAGTTGGAAGAAACTGTCCTATGAAACAGCAGTGGAGTTTGTTGCAGACGGAATCGGGTGCGATTCCACAGAGCACATTTCAAGGGACTGGAAAAGAGAACTGCGAAATATCAATTAGGTTAGCAGGGTTTCTATGGGGAGGAGGAGGTGGGGTATGTAGCATAAGGAGGGTGGGCCGGGGTTTGGGAGAAATGTCACCTGCAGCAAGAAGCAGGAGAAAGAAAAGATACAGCAGTGTTTCAGTGATGAGTACTGAGCGGCTTTGCTTGCAGCAATATGTGAGCAGGTGGTTTGTAGTATTGAAAAGGGAAAAGGAGCAGTGTGTGATGAAACACATAGGTGAGGAAGGAGCGAGGGCGCTGTTGTGGATAGATTCCTTGGGGCATTAATAAAAACTGGTTGGTAAGCAGGAGGTAGATGGTGAAGTTTAGACAGCAATATAGAGCAGGTTGAATATTTTTTTTTCTTTTGTCTGAAGCCTAGATTACTTAAGAAACATGCGTTCCGTCCAAAGCCTCCTTCGGGACCACTTCCGGTCTAGATTTCGGTTTTATTTCAGATACATGATTCAGATGTATCAATTCATTTCATATATGGTTCCACTTACGTATGGTTCACTACTTTACATGGCTATTACTGACCCAAATTGGTCAGGGATGAGATTAACCAAGCATAACAGTAAATTGATATACTTATCCTTGTGGAGTTCGCACTTGATTAATTCAAAGTGGGCCCAGCTGCCAGCAAATGGGTGGGGTTACGCAAATAAGCCGCAGAGGAGATGCTACAGGGGCAGAATGTAGGTCACTAGCAATTCAAATAAACCACAGAGCAGGGTAAGTATACAGGACAGAGAATTGGAGAAATGCTATGCATTAAATACCAGAACACAGCATGACAGATTAATAATATACAGCAGAGCAAATGATGGGAGGTGTAGGTCCATATTCAAAAATTCAAATACCGGAACACAGCAGAGCAATGCTATACTATACAGCAGAGACAAAATGATGGGAGGTGTAGTCCACTATTCACAATTCAACATACCAGAACACAGCAGAGCAAATTATACATATACAGAAGAGACAAATGATGGGATGGTGTAGATCCACTATTCACAATTCAAAACATACAGAATCACTGCAGATCAATATATAATTTACTACAGCAGAGACGAAAAATGATGGGAGGTGTGTCCATTTTCACAATTCAACCATATCCAGACACAGCAGAAGCAATTTTACATGTATACAGCAGAGAAAAATGACTGGGAGGTGATAAGTCCTCTATTCACAATTCGAACATACCTGAACACAGACAGAGCAATTATACTTATATAGCAGAGACAAATTATGGGAGGTGTATTAGTCCACTAATCACAATTCAATCATACCTGCTGAAGAGATGAAAAAGATCATGATCAGTTGCTTGTTTAAGGGCTTCTTGGGAGTGCTACAAGTCAGTCAAGTTCGGTTTTATTTCAGATACTTGGATTCAGTCTATCGCAATCTACTTTCATATGTTGGTTTCATTACAGATATGGTTCACTACTCTACATGGCTATACTGACCCAAATGGTCAGATGACAAAGCATAACTAATTTATACTATCCTATGTGGTGTACATTGATAATAAATCAGTGGCCCATGCTGCAGAAGCAGGTTGGAGTTACAAATAAGCCAGCAGAGGAAAGAGGCTACAGGGGCAGAATGTCAGGTACTAGCAATGCAAATAAAACAGGGTAATTATAACGAGACAGAGATTGGGAGAAATCTTATGTGATTAACATACCAGAACACAGCAGAACAAATTTATACATATTACGCAGAGAAAAATGATGGGAGTTAGTCCACTATTCCAATTCAAATACCTCAGAACACAGGCAGAGCAATTATCATATACAGCAGAGACAAATGAGTGGGAGGTGGTTCGTCCACTATGCACAATTTTCAAACATACCAGAACACAGCAGAGCAATTATACATATACAGCGAGGACAATATGATTGGGAGGAGTTGTCCATTTCACAATTCAACATACAGAACACAGCAGCTGCAATTTATACCTCGTATACAGTAGAGACAAATGATGGCGAGGTGTAGTCCACTATTCACAATTCACATAACCAGACCACTAGCAGTAGCAATTATAAATATACAGCAGAGACTAAATGATGGGAGGTGTAGTCCACTATCACAATTCAACATACCAGAAAACAGCTGAGCAATTATACATATACAGCAAGAGGACAAATGATGGGAGTGTAGTCCACTATTCACAATTCAACTATACCAGATAGAAACAGCAGAGCAAAATATACATATACAGCAGAGACAAAATGATGGGAGGTTGTAGTCCACTATTCACCATTCTACTACAGACCACAGCACGAGCAATTGAATACTATACAGCAGAGAAAATGATGGGAGGTGTAGTCCACTATTCACAATTAACACTCCAGAAAACGCAAGAGCAATTATACATATACAGCAGGAGACAAATGAATGGGAGTGTAGTCACTATTCACATTCAAACATACCAGAACACTGCAGAGGCAATTACGTCTCTATTACAGCAGTGACACAAATGATGGGAGGTGTAGGTCCACTAATAACAATTTCAAATACCACGAACACAGCAGAGCAATTATACATCTAAGCAGAGAAAATTGAGGAGGTGTAGTCCTACTATTCACATTCAACATACAGAACACCAGCAGAGCAATTATAATATTACCAGCAGAGGACAAATGATGGGAGGTGTAGTCCACTATTCACAATTCAACATACCAGACACAGTCAGAGAAGTATACATATACAGAGGAGACATATGAGTTGGGAGGTTGTAGGTCCACTATTCACAATTCACATACCAGAACTCAGCAGCAGCAATCTATACAATATACAGCAGTAGAGAACAAATGATGGGAGGTGGAGTCACTATTCACAATTAACATACCAGAACTACAGCAGAGCAATTACTTCAGTATACAGCAGAGACGAAATGATGGGCAGGTGTAGTTCCACTATTCACAATGTCAAATACCAGAAACAACAGCAGGAGCAATTATACATATACAGCAGGAGTCAAATGATGGGAGGTTTAGTCCACTATTCACAATTTCAAATACAGAACCACAGCAGGCAATTATAATATCAGCAGAGACAAATGATGGGAGGTGTAGTCCACTATTCACAATTCAACATACAGAACACAGCAGAGCCATTATAAATATACGCAGACGACAATGATGGGAGGTGCTAGTTCAACTATTCACAATTCAACATAGCAGAACACATCAGGAGCAATTATACATATACAGCAAGAAGAGACAAATGATGGGAGGTGTAGTCACTTTCACAATTCAAACTACCAAAAACACAGCAGAGAATTATAACATATACAGCAGAGCAATGACTGGGGAGCGTAGTCCACTAAGCACACAATTCAACATACCAGAACACAGCAGAGGCAATATACATATATAGCAGAGACAAATTGATGGGAGGTGTAGTCTCACTTTTCACCAATTTCAAAATACCTAGTGAAGAGTGAAACAGATCATGATCAGTTGCTTGTAAGTGGCTCTGGGGTGCTCAATCAATTCAAGTTCGGTTTTTATTTCAGGATACCTGTGATTCAGCTCTATCATTTACCACCGTAGTTTAGTATTTGGTTTACTTGTTTTTTTGTTTGTTTCATATCCTGGTCATATACAGATATGGTTCACTACTTTACATAGGCTATACTGACCAAAATGAAAATTTAGTCAGGACTGCCGAAGACGTACTAATTTATACTATCCTATGTGGAGTTCATTGATATAAATCCAGTGGGCCCAGTGGCCAGCTCAATGGGTGGAGTTACAAATAAGCCAGCAGAGGAGATGCTACATGGCAGAATGTCAGGTCATAGCAATTCAAATAAACATAGTGGTAATTATACAGGAAGTAGATGGGAGAATCTATGCATTCAAAACATACCAGAACACACGCAGATCAGCGTTATACATTATACAGCGAGACAAATGATGGGAGGCTGTAGTACATATTCAACAATTCAACATACCAGAAACACAGCAGAGCAATTATAATATACAGCAGAGAAAATGAATGGGAGGTGTAGTCCACTATTCACAATTCAACTTTACCAGAAAACAGCGAGAGCAAATTATAATATACAGCAGAGACAACATGATGGAGAGTTGTAGTCCACTAATCCAATCTAATTCTACATACCAGAAACACATCAGAGCAATTTAATACATATCAGCAGAGAGAAATGATGGGATGAGTGTAGTCATATTCACAAATCAACATACCAGAACACAGCAGAGCAATTGATACATATATAGCAGAGACAATGTGGGCGGTGATAGTCCACTATTCACGCAATTTCAAAATACCTGTGAAGAGATGAAAAGATCATGAATCAGCATGCTCTGTAAGGGCTCTCTGGGGTGCTCTGCAATCAAGTTCGGTTTTATTTCAGTAGTAGACCAGCTGCGGTGTTGATTCAGTCTATGTCCAAAATCACTTTCATATCTGGTTCGCAATTACATGATATGGTTCACTACTTACATGGCTATACTGACACAAATGGTCAGACTGACCCAAGCTAATAATTTATACTTCCTATGTGAGTTCATTGTTATAAATCAGTGGGCCCAGCTGCCAGCAATGGGTGGAGTTACAAATAAGCCAGCAGAGGAGATGTACAGGGGCAGAATGTCAGGTCACTAGCAATTCAAATAAACACATGGGTAATTTACAGGACAGAGTTGGGAGATATCTATGCATTAACATACAGAAAAGCAGAGCAATTATAACATATATCAGCAGAGACAAATGAGAGGGAGGGTAGTCACTATTCACAATCTCAAAATACAGGAACACAGCAGAGCCAAATTATACATATACAGCAGGAGAGACAAATGATGGAGAGGGTGTAGTCCACTTTTCACATTCAACTTACAGAAACAGCAGAGCAATTATACATTTACAGCAGAGGACAAAATGATGGGAGGGTTTAGTACACTATACACAATTCAACATACCAGAGAACGCTAGCAGAGAATGTTATTGGACATATACAGCAGAGACAAATGATGGGAGGTTGTTAGTCCACTATTCACAATTAACTATACCAGAAAATCAGAGCAATTTATAATATACAGCAGAGACGCAAATGATGGGAGGTGTAGTCCACTATTCAAATTCACATACTGTGGAAGAGTTGAAAAAAGATCATGATGTCAGCTGCTTGTAAGGGGTATGGGTGCTCAGATCAATCAAGTTTCGTTTTATTTCAGATACTTGATTCAGCTTTATCACTATTTCATATCGTGTTCGCACTTACAGATATGGTTCACTACTTACATGGCTTATCCTGAACCCAGCTAACTAATTTATTCATCCTATTGTGGAGTTCATGAAATTAAATTCAGTGGGCCCAGCTGCCAGCAATGGGTGGAGTTGACAAAATAGCAGCAGGAGGGAGATGTACAGGGGCAGATTGTTCAGGTCCTAGCAATTCAAATAAAACACAGTGTAATTATACAGGACAGAGATTGGGAGGAAATCTATTGTACAGTTTCAACATTACCGGAACACAGCAGCGCAATTATACATATACAGCAGACGGACAAAATGGATGGGGAGGTGTAGTCCAGCTCTATTCACAATTCAAAACATACAGAAAACACAGCAGAGAAATGTATACATATACAGCAGAGAAAAATTATGGGAGGTGTAGTCCACTTTTCACAATTCAACATACCAGAAACATCAGAGCAAATTATACATAAACAGCAGAGGGACAAATGATGGGAGGTCTAGTCCACTATTTCACAATTCAATCCATACCAGAACACAGCGTGTGCATATTATACATTATAAGCCAGAGACGCAAATGATGGGAGGTTTAGTCACTATATCAAAATTCAGAGCATACCCAGAAAAGCAGATTAATTTATACTGATACAGCAGAGACAAATGATGGGAGTTGTATAGTCATATTCACTCATTTTCAATATACCAGAACACATTAGTAGCAATTATACATTACAGCAGAAGACGCAAATGATGAGGAGGGTGTATATAGTCACACGTATACACATTCAACATACCAGAACGCAGCAGAGCAATTATACATATACGCAGCAAGAGACAATGATGGGAGGTGTAGTCCCATTTACGTCCATCAACGATACCAGAGAACACAGCAGAGCAAGATACATATACTGCAGGGACAAATGAAGGGAGGTGTAGTCATATCACATTTCAAAAATACTGTTGAAGAGATGAAAAAGATCACCGATCAGTTGTTGTTAAGGGTCTGTGGTTGCTCGCGAATCAATCAAGTTCGGTTTTATTTCTGATACTTGATTAAGTTTATCAAATCACTTTCATATCTGGTTCACTTACGATAAGGTTCACTTTACATGTATATACTGCCCTCAAATGGTCTGTGTTGACCCAAGCTAACTAATTTTAACTATTCCTATGTGGAGTTCAGCTTGATATTAATCTTGGGCCCAGCTGCCAGCAATGGGTTGTGGAGTTACAAATAAAGCCAGCAGAAGGGAGATGCTACAGGGCAGAATGGCAGTGTCCCTAGCAATTCAGATAAAAACACAGGGGGTAATGTATACCAGGGCAGAGATTGGGAGAAGAGACATCTAATGCATCAAACATACCAGAACACAGCTGAGCAATTAGAATATTACAGCAGAGACAAATGATGTGAGGTGTAGTTCCACTATTCACAATTCAAATACCAGAATACACCAGCAGAACACAAGTTAACACTATTACGCAGAGACAAATGAATGAGGAGGGTGTAGTCCATATTCACCATTCAAACATACCAGAACACAGCAGAGCAATATACATATACAGCAGAGGACAAATGATGGGAAGGTGTAGTCCACTATTCACAATTGTCAACTCATACCAGATACACAGAAGAGCAATTATACATATACAGTAGAGACAAATTGTTGGGAAGGTGTAGTCCGCACTATTCACAATTAACATACCAGAACAAGCACGAGCAATTATACATTACAGCAGAGACAAGTGATGGGAGGTTGTAGTCACTATTCACAATTCAACTTACCAGAAACACGAGCTGAGCAATGGCCTATTATACATAACAAGCAGAGACCTCTGCGATGGGGGGAGTTGTAGTCCTCTATTCCACCAATTCAAACATACCAAGTACACACGCAGAGCAATATATAATATTAGCTAGCAAGAGAAAAATGATGGGAGGTGTAGACACATTCAACAATTCAAATACCAGAAAACAAAGCAGAGAACAATTTATAGTAATACTGCAGAGACAAATGATGGGAGGTGTAATCCACTATTCACAATTCAACATACTATAGGAAACACCGCAGGCGCCAATAATACATATACGAGCAGAGACAAATGATGGGAGGTTTAGTTTACTATTACAATTCAAACATACCAGACACAGCAGAGCATATTATACATATACAGCAGAGACAAATGGTGGGAGGTGTAGTCCTATTCACAATAACGATATCTGTGAAGAGATGAAAAAGATCAATGATCAGTTGCTTGTAAGGGCTCTGCGGGTGTCAATTCAATGTCAAGTTTCGGTTTTATTACAGAAACCCTGATTAGCTCTATCATCACTTTCATATTGTTCACATACAGAAATGTTCACTACTCTACATGGGTGATACTGGAACCAGGCAATGATTGCCAGATTATTTTTCTCATGATCAGGCAACATTTCACCTATCTCGCTATCCTTGGTCGTTTTTCTCTCCAGATGTGTGTGTATTGAATGCAGATTGACTCTGTTCAACGTTGTGTTTTGTAATAGGAGAGGTACAGTCTGGCATTGGATACTGGAGCTCGTGAACTTATCATTATGGTAAGATGGCATCGTTATCGGTTTATCCGTGTAAATGCTTCACTATTTAATTCTGCACAGTTTTTTTTTATTATAAGGGGGAAATTGTTATGTTCATACAATAGATTAAGGGTGTTTAACTCTATATTAATTCTAGTTATTTTTATATGGTGTTGGGGCTATAGCAACCTGGGAGGTGCTGAAGCGAGTGTTTTACTATGCGGGTGTGGGTGTTAAGATCAAAAAGTTCAGATTTTTTAATATTGTTTTTTAAACCCTGAGCTGTTTTCCAAATTGGTCAGAGCATTAAACAAAAGGGACTCCCAAATCCGGTCGGGCGAAAAAGAAAATGATGTCATCCCCGCAAAAAAATGCACTTTTAAAATTGTTTTCCGACAAAATCCCCTAAAAATTCGTACATTGTTGGCAATTGTCCCACAATGTTCAAGGGCAATATTTAAAGAGCAAGCGTGACAATGGGCCCTCTGCCTTACCCCTCCACACGAAAAGGGTTCAGAAAAAATCCCGGGATGGCAACCCCTTGCGACGGGTTGCTATATAAGATCGAAAAAACGGGGGAACCTCCCACAAACCCCAATTTGGTCATTACTTTCCCATCCAATCCCAACCAATTGTAAAACGCCATTGGGCTCGATTGAAAAAAAAAAGGCCAAAGCCCTTTGGGTTTTTTGGGGGGTGAATTTTTATTCATCCAAAAACCGTAAATACCTTAAAGAGATGTTTATCACTGTGGATCTATTTTTGACCAAAAACCACTTAGTTCAGAAATTAATTTGGGGGGTAAGATACGAGTCGGCCGCCATTTTTTTGAAACTTTTTTAGATTACTTTTTGAGGAAGGGGGCCGACTTGGAAAAGTGGGGTCCCTATCAGGTTGGGTAAAATCGGATATGTGCTTCATTAATTAATTTAGGGAAATTTCCCTTCCCCCTCCAAAAAGAAAAAAAAAAGCGCCGCAAAATGGGCTGAATACTGGGAGGGGGTATTTTGAAAAATTCCCGCGGGTACCCACCGAACCCCGGGTTTCTGGGTTTGGCTAAACGTTTTACCCCTGGGAATAATTTTTCTGTGATAGGGGCATTAGGGAAATCCTTATCTTCCCGTGAAAGGTCGGAAGTCCGCTCGAGTAACCAAGCCTGCCTCCCAGAACTAGTTTTTGGGTGGGCAAAACAATTTTGAAAAGAATTTTTTAAAGATTCCACGATTCTTTATCTGTATGTTTTAAAATTTCCTAGTTCTCCTTAAGGGGGGTTACTGAAAATTTGGGCCCGAGGTCCCTTTTGGCCCGATTGAAGTAATTCTGCCCGGCTTATTCCAAATTTAAATAATTGGCACACGATGGGTTTTTTTTTATCTTTCCCTGTGTCAACCAAAAATTTTCAAATTCCTTTTTCACATGGAACCATTGCCTTATTTTCTTTGGGTTTGGAGGGGTCTTTATAACCCCGAGGCTTGGGTGAGAGTTTCATTTTTTCTGAACTAACCTTTTTTCCGGGCCCTATGGGCATTATTCTTCCAGGAGAACCACTTTGGGCTTCCCAAAAGATTTTGGGGGTTTTCCCCATGACGGGAATTTTTCTTCTGATGCCTAGCCACCGTTTTGAAAAACAATTTTCCAAAAACCCATCAAATTATACAGAAATTTTAGGAAAGCGCCATATGTACTCTGTCCCTCGAGGGGGGAAATCTTGTATTTTCAGGGTAATAGGGGCATGGTCTGATATCATTATATCTTCTATTGTGGCCTCTCTCACTCTTGTCGACATCTGGCGTGACGTTAGAAAATAGTCAATACACGACCAAGTTGCATGAGGAGCAGAATAGAAGGAATATTCCCTTCCTTCGGGGTGTAAGGTTCTCCAAACATCGACAAGATCAGCACATCCCAATTATTCCCTCAGGTTCCTATCTCTACTTGTTCCCGTGGAAGATCTGTCCTCGAAAACATTGTGGACTTCATTGAAATCACCTCCAATAATTTTTAGAGGGATGTCGTCTACAAGTATTTGTTGTGTCAAGTTTTGGAAAAAACTTTGAGACTCTCGGTTCACATATTTTGATCAAAAGATGTTTAAGCTGCCCACGACTTTCAACGTGATCTCAAAAATCGGGCAGTCCTATGCTATCTTTACCTCTCAATTGAGCCAATCAGGCCTCTCACTGGGTCAACCGCCCTCCACTATTCAGAGAGAAACAATAAAAAACACCCAACCTGCAAGCCGCCCTTTTTATGGCAGCCTGTGAGAGTGGGCGGGGACAGAAACCCAAAATGGAAGCACCCCTTCCTTCCCATATAGGTTAAAAAATCAATGTACACCAATTTATACCGTATGTTTCTGCACACAAAAACATTTCTGAAAAAACGTATGCAAACCTGGGTGCCACTGGCCGGGCTGCGGCACACATGTAATTCTACATGTGCAAACACAGACCGCCGCCAGCGGCACGCTACTGCAAAAAGGGCAATACACTACGTGGAAATCCCTAAAGAAGTTTTGGAAAAAGCTCTTGTTATCGCTGTTAGGCCCATAAGCGTTGTATATAGCAATCTTAGTATTGGCTACAGATAGGACTATCCTGATTAATCTACCCTCTAGGTCCTGTGTTTGTTCCACTAATGAATAGGTTAAATTCTTTTTGATCAGTATAATGACCCCGGCCTTTTTCCCCACTGCTGCAGACCCGTATACCTCTCCCACCCATAGTCTTTTCAACCTAAAGAAGTCATCCTTCTCTAAGTGAGTCTCCTGCAGTAGCGCTATATCTGAGTTTAATCGCTTAAGATGTCTCAGGACCATAATGCGCTTCTCTGGGGATTGAAGCCCCTTTACGTTCCAGGAAGTTATCTTAATCATTGCGCCAGTTAGAGTTGGTGACTAAGGGGGTGGTGAATACAATTCCCCTTGTCTACCTAAGACAGAATGGCAGGACATATGGGAATCTTGTGCCTCTCAATTGCTGGTAGTGAAAATAGCTCCATAAAACTAACCAAACTTTAAACAAGTTAACCAAAGGAATTGCTTGTAACCAGATCGAGCCAACAGTGTGGGGAGTTGCATCCCCTATTTCGTACCCGGAAGGAGAAAATTGTGAACTTGTAACTCCTTCCATCTCGGGTTGTGGAACTTCTCTTTTTTCCAACATGAAGTGATAGAGTAAGAAAAAATAAACATTCCCCTAGCTCCCTGAGTGGCATTTGCCTGCTAGAACCCTAGGCTTGTGTGTAGCAGAATGATCTGCTCGTATAAACAATATTAACAATAGACCCTGCAAGGCAAAGAATAGTATCCTGTCGGATATAGTAACTGAGTGTTGCAAGGGGATCCCCCAGTCGGGTAGCCCTCCCCCCCCCCCGTCTCCCTCAGATGAAAGCCAGAGGAAGCCCCCAAGGGGAAGGATCTCCGCCGCAACCGCATCTGTCCCCTGAATCCAAGATAAAGTAGACCTCCCCAATCTGGCTGCTTCACGTTGAAACAGATTTCAATGTATAAAAGGCCGCATCTAATTGATGCAGTAACCACTAATAAAGTTTTTCTCAGCTTATCTAACACATTTTCAGATATTGGTTATGAGAAAAATAAAAATTTTAAGACTAATGCCCTGAAACATATACTTTTAGCACTTTGAAACAACCATGTCCTCAGGTGCCCCAAGCAGACGCTGGACGCTGGCGCTGTTCTTTTGGGCTGAGTGTCGGCCGAAGCAGAGAGTCCTCATTGTCCACCCTTTGCAGCTCCGGAAGGGGTGAATCTGGTGGATGCCACTGTGGGGAGTCACGGGGTGGAGTTTCCCTGGAAGAACGTCTTGTTTTATCCAAATAAGATGTTGCTTCAGCAGTCGTTGAGAATGTGGAGAATGTCCCATTTTTGTGAAAAATCTTAAGCACAGCTGGGTAGAGAAGCGCAAATCTTTCTTGTCTGTGAAAGAGTTCCGTGCAGGCAGTTGAGAACGCTATCCGATGTTTCACCACCTCTGCGGAGAAGTCCTCAAAGATCAGTAGAGTAGCTCCCTGGTAGACGAGACTGTGTCGAAGCCTTTTAAAACTTCTCAGGATCTCTGTCTTGTCGACATACCTGTAGTTGAGATATTTGACGATGACTTGTCGCGGTCTGTCTCTACGGGCATTCTGCCCTCTTGTGGATCCGTCGCCCGTTTTTCCTCCTTGTAAGTTGGGACCTATTCGGTGAGCTCTTTCTACTGTGCAGCGACCAGGAAGGCCTAGGAGCTCAGGGATTTCTTTTTCACAGAGGTGGAGCAGATTGTTTGGGAGAATAGATTCTGGTAGACCTAGTATCCGCAGGTTATTCCTCCTGGAGCGGTTTTCCAGATCATCTATTTTTTCCGAGAGGCGTTTGTTGTCTGAGAGAACCTCTTGGAGCTGGGATCGGAGAGCGTCAGCGTCAATCTCAAGCGATTGAACCTTGAACTCCAGCTCCTCCAGCCTCTCCCCATGGTCTCTGATTTCATCTCTAATTTGTGCAAACATGTGCGCCACAGTGGATGCCAGCGTTTCTTACAGGTCTGGGGCAATCTGGCGAGCTACTGCAGATCTGCTGCAGATTGTGTCAGGTTTTGAGGATGTTGGGGATCGATCCTGTTGGATAGTCAGATCCTGCCAATCTGTATTTAATATAGGGTCAGCTGCGCTTTCTGGGGCGGAGGAGACGGGTTTAGCCTCTTTTCCTGCTTGTTTAGCTGACTTAGATTTCCCCATTCTCAGTAAGTAACGTTCCATGCACCTCCTTTAAAAATTTTGTGCTTTATAGACAAGTGTCTCTGATCAGGGTGCTGGCAGCAGATTTCACTTATTGGCCATCAAATTGTGGCCAAGGTCTCTGATGATCCCTGGGTTGCAGGTTATTCAATGCTTTATAGTACTGTTAGCCTGGGGAGGGCGAGTGCTGCTATATTGTCTCTTATTCTATGGTTAATCCAGTCTTGGGGGAGCATTGGAGGTAGAAGACCTGCAGGTGACAGCAGAGAAAATGGTGGGTCCCTTCAACCCCCCTCCTGCTTTCTGAGAGCGGCTTCACTGCCTGGTGTGTAGCTGAGAGCCTTAGACTCAGAGACTTTGAGAGCTGATCTGAGCTGTAGGAGCTCTCCCCTGTCACCTCATACAGTCTCCTGCACTGATAGTGATCTCTTTGAAGATGCAGCAGGCTCCAGGGAGCTGTAGTGAGCTGTTCTCCGCCCCTCCCCCCTCTGTCTCTTACTGCTGCTGCTGGTGACAGCCCGAGGGTGTTTTATCTCTCCCTGCCTGGTCAGCTGTGTCCTCTGCTTCCTCCACTCACTTCTGCTTATCTCTGCAGGGTCAGATGTTGGGTATAGCCACGGGTAATGAGGTATGCCGCTCAGGAGCTCTCACTCACACCTCACAGCATATCAGTGCAGGAACCGGAAGTTCGAAAAGTTGTCCTTTCAACAGAGCTGGGAACGAGAGCTGAATATGGCCCTCTGAGTTGAAGATTGGCAGAAAGCGCTTCAACTGACACATAGGTCCTCTGTATCATCCAAGGCTCAATAATTGAATTATAAAATTCTTATCAGATAGTACCATGTCCCTGCCCTATTGAATATCTTGTATCCCAACTCCCCTGACACCTGCTGGCACTGTAGATCCGAGAGGGGGACTATGACTCAAATCTGGTGGAGTTGCCGTTTTCTACAACCCTTCTGGAGTTGGGTGATAGATATCATCTACAAAATAAAGGGGATAAAGATATGAAACAACCCCTCCACTGTTCTTCTATTTTATATCCCTCTTCCCACTGCAATTCTTAAAGCCCACCTCCTCACTTTCCTGCTTCTAGCGGCAAAAACGGTCATTCCCAGACTCTGGCTCTCTACTTCCTGCCCTACCATAACGGATTGGATCAAGGAGATCCATACACTACAGAGGCTGGAAGAGTTCAGATCAGACTCACCATCGCACTATAGCAAATATCTTTATGTCTGGCAGGATTGGATTTCCTTCTGTGCATCGGATTGCTACCTCGCCTATACTTAACGTGGGGTTTCATCCCTTGCTTCTACCACCCCTATATTCTGAGTGGATTGATGCAGAAAGACCCTTAAGAAACAACACCACCCCCGAGCCGACTATTTGTTTTACCTTTTCTTTTTCTTGTTCTTTTTATTCATACTAGTTTATCTGTTAGTTAAATGGGGTTTTATCGCTACAAAGATCATGTCTCAGATTATGGGGACAGTAAAAATAAGCACTTTTGTAATTGGGTTGCATTACCTCAGTCACTTGGTTTAGCAGTTATGAGCTTTTCTGTAAATCTGTATTCTGTTTCTGCTGCTGCTGGTCGGGACACGCCCCCTGACCGGATCTCGCCCCATAGACACGCCCCCTGCACTTTCATTCAGCCTGTTGGGATATGCCCCCCAAAGGAAACGCCCCGACCACGCCCCATGCTTTGTGACTGGCTGCCAGCACACTCTGTGTTCTCTCCCCTCTGAGCTATTAAAATCGATAGTGAAACCAAGGGCTGCTGGCTCTATACTCATCTCCCAGCTCTAGGGTGAATGATCTGGGCAATTATTGGCTGTTTAAGTCACAGATCCCCTCATATAACAGAGTCTTATACAAGCTCCTGCTTGTTAACAGGGGGAGAGGAGGAGGAGGGCAGTGTGCATTGCTCCATATAACCCAGGCTGCTGCCTGGTAACAGAGGGGAAGGGGGGGCAGTTTACACTCCTCACATGTGTTTCATCAGTTCAGGCTGTGTGTATAACTGCTTATAGCAGAGCAAGGAGCTTGTGGAGCCTGAAGCTCTGCAGACACAGGAGCAGCATGCAGGAGGCTGTATAGCTGTTGTCTGCAGACATCCTTCTGCTTCGGCTGCCTCACCCAAAATGATGATGTTACAGGTCTTCAGTGAGGAGAGACACGCCTCCTGGGAGGGGAGACACGCCTGCTGAGAGAAGAGACTTGCCCCTGGATTTTAAATTCAATCTCAGAGAATTAGCTGAAGAGCACGAACAGTGGAAATGATAAAACTCCTTTAAGTAAGGTCAAAACTTGAGGCTGTATCCTCATTGTCTATATAAGCAGAATATATGTTCTATTTATGGAGTGGATTGGACACTCCTCCTGGGTTGTCATTTTTTATACTTACCCTATCGAGCATACCCTGCCGAGAGCAAACGACTCTCTATTCCCTGGTGAGGAGTCTCCGATGGCCCTATTACACTGCCTTGTTTATTTCTTGGTTATTTACTTTTCTACCACTTTATGTTTTCAAACAAGATGTACTGGTAAGGGTAAGTTCACACTGCTTATTTTGGGGCGCATTTCGCCATGTCTTTAGAGCGTACTGCGAAATGCGCCCCAATCATTACAGTAATCCACAGTTCTCATAGAGAACTATGGATTATGCCTCCTCTCCCCGGGTGTACAATATGATTGTATTGCCAAATAGGAAAAGAAAAAATGGACCCGGCGCACGTGCAATTTAAAAAAAGCCCGAGCTAAAGGCTTTTAGATAAAATAGCTTTTATTCTTAAAAATGCAGGGGAGTTACCCTTGCAAGATTAAAAACAAAACAAATAGACTTGACGCGTTTCGCGCGAGCACCCGCGCTTCATCAGAAGTATACAATACATAATGTTAAAACAAGGTATATATAACAATACATAAGTTGTAATTGGATCTAAGGTGTGTCTGTTGAATGACGTGAAGATACGGGTGATCAGTAATGTTACTGGGAAGATCAAAGAACATTGGAGAAAGAAGTGTCAATCAAAGAGATTGAAAGACACGGGAAGAAGAGTCCTCTGGATAGGAGGAAAAACTGTCAGTCAAAAAAGAAAAAAAGGAAAAAGAAAAGACTAATAAAGAATTCCGTGGAAAAAGGAGAAAATGTGTTTTTGGATATGTAGTACATAGGAAATATAATTTCAAGAAAAGTGGCTGTGAACCTATAGTATGTGAGCCCGTGATGTAGATAAATCATGGCGGGATGTAATAATATCAGTGGATGTAGATAAATCCCTGAAAACCCCATATACATGAATGGAAGAATGGCGACCAATGGGAGAGGGAGCGGGTATTACAAACACACCAATGGTGGGGCTTATAAAATTTAAAATATGAGGCGCTAAAGTTTCTGTTTAGGAAGTGCCAAAAAACTTCATAATTCTAATAAGAAACGTGATTGGTTGAACTATAGTGTGGGTAAGAAGAATAGACCAATAGACAGTGAGAGGTTCAGAGGCGGTAGTTTTGAAACAGCCAATGAGGGCTAAAAGTGTGAGGAGAGTTGTGATAGGTAGTACAAATCACGGGAGGTATGAGTAGACCAATCACAAGAGGAGCTACTTCTCTATGGAGAAATGCATGTAAAAATATATACCTGTAGAGGATACTGTGATTGGTGGTGCAAATCGCGGGAGATATAAATGGACCAATCATAAGGGGAGCTACTTCTCTATGGAGAAATGCATGTAAAAAATTCTAACTGTAGGAAATGCTGTGATTGGTGTTTTGAATCGCGGGAGATATGAGTGGACCAATCACAGAGGGAGCTACTTCTCTATGGAGAAATGCATGTAAAAAAGTCACCCTCTCGTAACTAAGGAATAAAACTCCCAGTCTCAGTTAGACTGGTACAGATGTATAAAATCATCTGGGGTGAACACATAAATGGTCCTAAATTACAATTAATAGATAAAATAGCTCAAATACAGATTCCGCTTATTAAAACGATGTGTCTTTACATGTACATATCTCAGTGAAATCATATGACGGCTAAAAAGTGCATGAAATGCTGTGATTGGTAGTGTAAGCCGCGGGAGGTATGAGTGGACCAATCACAAGAGGAGCTACTTCTCTATGGAGAAATGCATGTAAAAAAAATCCCCCGCTTAGTTACTAGGGAATAGAACTCCCGGTCTCAGTTAGACTGGTACGAAAGTATAAAAAGATCTTCGATAAACACATGATTGATCTTAAATCACAGTTGATAGATAAAATAGCTCAATACTAAGGAATAGAACTCCCGGTATCAGTTAGACTGGTACAAATGTATAAAATAATATTAGATAAACTTATAAATGATCCTAAATCACAGTTAATAAATAAAATAGCTCAAATACAAATTCCACTTATTACAACGATGTGTCTTTACATAAGAACCCGTAAAGGTATTGCATGTATATATCGCGGTGAAACCCTATGACGGCTAAAAGTGCATAAGATGCTATGATTGGTAATGTAAGCTGCGGGGGTCTAAATAAACCAATAATAAGAGGAGAAAGAGCATGTAAAAGACGAATCCACTACTAATTTGTTGGATCGCCTGTGGCTTCAAATTATGTATTGCGGACTATATGTACATGCCGATAGTCAGAAGGAGAATATGTATATAAAATTGTAAATCCTATCTTGCGGCTGGTGGTCTTATTAATCATGTTATTTTCTTTCCTAATAAATAAGTTAGTAGATAAGTTCTGTGGCGTCGTTCAGGCCTTTTGGGAACAGAGTTTGTAATCTATAAATCCAGAACATTTCCCTCTTTTGGAGGGCGTGTAAACGGTTTGGTTGTTCGGAGGGGATAGTGTCTACCGGGGTGATTTTTATAACTTTGAAGTCTATTTGGTGGAAATCATTGCAATGACGGGAGACACTCTGAAGCAAGTCCCCTCGCTTAATGCATGCTCGGTGGCCATTAAGGCGAAGATGTAAAGGTCGGGAAGTTCTACCCACATATTGTATCTTGCAGATACATTCGAAGACATAAATGACATAAGAGCTTTTGCAATTCAGTTCATATTTGATTGGATATGATATTTTGGTAGTATGGGAGGTGATCTGTGACTTAGTGCAGATGCTTAAACAGCATAGACACTGAGATGAGCCACATGGAGAACTGCCCGGGCTGGGGGGGATGGTGTTCGGAATCTCTGCAGGGTCCTTAATGCGACTGGGGGCTATCAAATTTTTTATGTTGGATGTTCTCCTATAGATGATAACCAAGCAGAATGGTGCAATGGATGCCTTCAGGTGGAAATGTGCTGGAGAGGCTGTCCAGTTGCCAAGAGGCCCTGGGTTCCAAGTCCCAGGAGAACAGAGTCGTCCAGAGGTGTGGATGTGGCTGTCGCCGTGGGCAACCACGTTCATCAGCAGGAGCCTGCTACCACTGTCCAGCAGAGGGAGTCATGTTGGAGGTGCCACAGAGCAGGAGAATGTGCTCCTGACTGCCCTCTCAGGAGGAAGAGGCCAGAAAGGTTGCAGGTGCAAGCCCTGGAGCTCCAGGTGGGTGGAGTCCCACCCCTGCTTGGCATGGACAGTCAGCCAGAGATGCCCAAAATACGCCAAGAACCCGGTAAGATTGTTCCTGTTGTGTGTGACACCGGTGTTGGGACTGTCGGTTATATGCATAAATTATGTGAGGACTTGGCTGGGCTAAATGGAAGTCCAGATATGCTGCCAAGCCAGAAGAGTCCAGAGAGCAGTGGCAGGACTGTAATAAATGGACTGGTAAAGTCTGATGGACTAGGTGCAGTACATGCAGTGTTGCCTGTGGGAGATGGTCACCCCAGTGTTCCTTCCTCGGTTATAAATACTATGCATGTGATCCATGACCTGGTCCCAAAGCCTGAGCAGGGGGAGGTTGGCTGTGTTACAAAGTTAGCTCCAGTTACTGCATCCCTGTGTGAACAAGTGGCAGAGAGCAGCTCAGGTCTGCCCCTGGAGGTCATGGCTGTCAGGGCTATGTGTGCAGTAGCTGCAGCGTGTGAGTTAGCTTCTGCAGAAATACCAGCACCAGCTGTAGAGCAGACAAGCTCAAGAGTGGCCCTAGAGAGCGTGGCTAACAGTGCTAGGAGTATTGCAGAGGATGAGTGTCCTGTGGGGGATGACCATCTGGAGAAATGTGCTACCACTACAGTTTCAGGGGGATCTACTGTGGTTGCCAATAGCAACGAGGTTCCCTCTGCATCTCCTGCTGGAAAAGCTTGTGAGAATGAGTGTCAGGCAGCTGTGTGTGAAGTGTCTGGTTTCCAGTCCGTAAATGTCTGTACCCATGACCCCAGCGCACTGTGTGTACGGGATGATAACGTGCAAGTTGCAGGTGTGCCCCTAGAGGTTGTGGCTGGTAATAGCACTGGGTGTGCAGGTGCGTTATGTCTGGGGATTGATAGCAATCCTGAGACTGGTGCTGTCAATACAGTTCTCCACGGAGCTGATGTGGTTGCCAGTAGCAATCAGGTGCGCTCTGCTGGTGGGGAAAAGGTGATTGACTTGCCTGGTGTGAACACGGCCATTGCATTGCCTGGAAGGGAGAAGGCAAACCCTGGATATGAGGGCTCTGCTACCATGTATGAGGAGACTAGGAGTGTGATTGTGTCAGTTAGTGACCATGAAGACAAAACCCTCTGTGAAGAGTCTCCATTTCAGTGGTGGGGTGGACACTTTAGTGTGTCAGTGCTACAGTGTAATGATGGTGATTACTCAGATGGGAGTGATCGAAAAACATGTGCCAAGACAGATTTTGTGTGCAGTCCTGGTCAGTGCATTTCAGAGAAGTCTATCTGTGATGAAAATCCATATTGTGACCCTGCAGGGATTGAAGGGAATGATCGTGCTGAGACTTATAGTGCAGCTAAGGTAACTTGCTCCAATGGTTGCTGTATTTGTAGTAGCTTTTACTGCAGTGGTCAGAGAGACTGCAGTGATGGTAGTGAGGGAAAATGTGAGCCGCTATACCCAGAGGAGGGGGATGTAGGCTCAAGCGCTAGTGAGGGGCAGGTCAGTGTGTTTGACCCCTCAGAGGGTAAGGAAACCCCCAGTAAGGAAACTGAGGTAAATGGCAAGGGTTTCCTATATGTAGCTGTTGTCAGCAGTGCCCCAGAGGTAACTAGCAGGTATACTGAGAGTTCTCCCTTGGAGAGAGTTACAGAGGATATGGAGGAAAGGTATCCATATTTTAGTGCAGTAAGTCGGTTTCACAGGATCAGTGATGAGGTTGGTGATGTTGCTGAGCATGTTTGCTGTATACTTTTTGCAGAGCGTGCATGGGTTGTGCCACTGGTGGTAAGTGGCTATGACCTGTCGGCTTCTCATGGTGGGATGAATGCGTGGGGTGAGCCTACAGCTGAGCTATATGTGGTGTCGCCCCTGACAGATGAAGATTCACAGGAATGGTGTGAGAGGGCTCCACTGTGTAAGTGTTTTGACCCCGGAGGAAAGGTTGTTCATGGTGAGAAAGACCTGCGGCCGTTATCAACCGGGGGGGGGGTGGGGGGGGGTGGGGGTGGTATGTGGCCGTACAGCAGGAGATCTGCTACCGACGTGCCACCAAAAACCTTGGTTTTCGGTGGGGGAAGTCAACCATGTGGCGTCAGTAACCATAGGTTACTGACATGTGTAACTAGGATGGCTGCTAGGCGGCTTTTGATGGGTTGCCTTTCCCGGGACGGTCACAGCGTTGGGTGGGAGGCCGTCCCCACGTTCCAGGCCAGGTTCGGTTCCAGGATTTACCAGGCCTATAAAAAGTCTGTCTCTCTAGGTGATCGGGGGGCGTCTTCTGCCACAAGAGAGGGGAGCAACAGAGCTGGAGAGAGGTTCTGGCCCCGGAGGCTTGAGGGAAGCCGAGACAGTACTGGAGAGTACTGGTTGTTTGATGCTGGACGTTAGGTCCAGACTACCGATAGACAGGGTCTAGGTAATCAGTTAGTTAGTGGCCAGACGGCCTAGGGTTTGATTTATTTCATGTGTTGTTATGTTTTCCTGTGCCTGAATAAAACAGGCTGACGCCAGAAAGAAGCCGGTGTCCGTGTGCCATTCCGCCTACAGAAGCGGCGATCCCGGAGTTAAAGTAACCCCCAGGACGGTCCAAAGTGGCGTCCAAGCACTAAGCAAGTGCTTACAATACATATTCTCCTTCTGACTATCGGCATGTACATATAGTCCGCAATACATAATTTGAAGCTACAGGCGATCCAACAAATTAGTAGTGGATTCGTCTTTTACATGCATTTTTCCATAGAGGAGTAACTCCTCTCATGATTGGTTTATTTAGACCTCCCGCGGCTTACATCACCAATCACAGCATCTCGTGCACTTTTAGCCGTCATATGGTTTCACCGCGATGTGTACATGCAATACCTTTGCGGGTTCTTATGTAAAGATACATTGTTTCAATAAGTGGAACTTGTTTTTGAACTATTTTATCTATTAACTGTGATTTAGGATTATTTATTTAATATTATTTCATGCATTTTTACCAGTCTAACTGAGACCGGGAGTTCTATTCCTTAGTATAGAGCTATTTTATCTATCAACTGTGATTTGGGATCATTCATGTGTTTATCTAAGATCATTTTATACTTCCGTACCAGTCTAACTGAGACCGGGAGTTCTATTCCCTAGTAACTAAGCGGGGGATTTTTTTACATGCATTTCTCCATAGAGAAGTAGCTCCCCCTGTGATTGGTCCACTCATACCTCCCGCGGCTTACACTACCAATCACAGCATTTCATGCACTTTTTAGCCGTCATATGGTTTCACCGAGATATGTACATGTAAAGATACATCGTTTTAAGAAGTGGAATCTATATTAGAGCTATTTTATCTATTAATTGTGATTTAGGACCATTTATGTGTTCACCCTAGATGATTTTATACATCTGTACCAGTCTAACCGAGACCGGGAGTTCTATTCCTTAGTTACGAGCAGGCGATTTTTTACATGCATTTCTCCATAGAGAAGTAGCTACTCCTGTGATTGGTTCACTTATACCTCCCGCGATTCAGACCACCAATCACAGCATTTTCTATAGTCAGATTTTTTACATGCATTTCTCCATAGAGAAGTAGCTCCCCTTGTGATTGGTCCACTTATATCTCCCGCAATTTGCACCATCAATCACAGTATCCTCTACAGGTATATATTTTTACATGTACAAATAGGCAAAAAGTCAGCTCACCTTTCATGCAGGATGGCCTATGTCCAATGAAAAACGCACGTCCCCTGCTCCAGCAGCATGGCACACGTAAACATGAAGAAATAGATTTTGGGACAGCGTAAATTGGACGGCCGGACAAAATATAGTTAAAATCAGCACTTCATTGTGAATCCATAGTAAAAAGAATCCAAATAAGGCAAAAATGGAAGGCAGAGCAAAAATGAAACACCACGTAGTTGGTATATTGGGCTGACGCGTTTCGGGCGTCATGCGCCCTTAGTCGTAGGCTACGACTAAGGGCACATGACGCCCGAAACGCGTTAGTCCAATATACCAACTACCAGGTGTTTAATTTTTTCTCTGCCTTCCATTTTTGCCTCATTTGGATTCTTTTTACTATGGATTCACAATAAAGTGCTGATCTTAACTATATTTTGTCCGGCCGTCCAATTTACGCTGTCCCAAAATCTATTTCTTTGTAATAACAGTTTTTATTGACACATTTAAAGTAATACAGGAGTTACAGCAATGCAAATTATCAGTTAGAAAAAAATAGTGTCATTTTCATTATGCCATTGACTATTATCACGTTTGCAACCATAAGGAAAAACCTTAAACATTAACCCTTCCCTCCCCATTACTACTACAGTCAGCTTACGTTTCAGCCTTATCTATATTACAGTCAGCTGATCACAGAATGGTTTCATAATAATGTTATGATAATCATATCATCGCCTCAAATAGTGTATGTCTCTATAAGCCAGGAACCGAATCAATTCGCTATTTTCGTACGACCCCCTACACCTGGCCTAATCCCTTTGTGTTACTTTAAGAGGGCCTAAATCACCTGCTAGCTCCTTAAGGAAATACCATGTGGTTTCACTAAATGGAGTCACGTGGTATCTTATTTCCTGCTTTGTCAAAAAAGTTTCCGTGAACGTTCTCCACTTTCTAAAGAGTTTTGTGACCTGTTGTTCTTTATGCTTTTCCACCTCCCTCCTATCCATAGATAGAAAACACTTAACCTGATCCACCACCATATCAACTGAGGGGATATCTTGACTGAGCCACTTGCTCAGGAGACATCTTTTTTTTATCAAGAAAATTTTTATAATTTTTCAAAATAACATATCATTTCAAGATTGTACATACAGCAAACAATAGAAACCAGTTCGCTAAGCATCCTATATTGACATGTAATTCAAACGGTATAGTTGTCCCGAACTCCATATACAGGTATTAATGACTTCTATAAACAAGACATAATAAAACATAAAACATAACATATCGGAGCAAAAGTAAAATTAAGACATGCAAAAACAAAGGTGGAGGCACACATTCTAGTAGGTACGTTAGGAGGAGAAAAGCCTAATATCCCTTCCCCTCCACTACCTACATCTGCTATCTAATTGATCTGATGCCTACCCAGGGACCCCGCCATCTGATGCTTCAGGTACCACGTGGTTCCAGAGAAAGTCTGCATAAAAGATTGGATTTCCAAATCCGTCATGAATATCGTAATAAATTGTTCCCACACTTCAAAAAATTTCCCTGTCTGTGCTTCCTTATTATAAATTATTGCGAGTTTATCCATCTCCATATGTTCCCTAACCATCTGTACCACCATCTTCATTGATGGAGTTTTTGCTGCCAGCCATTCCCTAAGCAGACACCTCTTAGCCGCCATTAGGAATATATGCACAAGTTTGTTTTTTTTCTAAAATTTTTTCTTCTTTTCCCCTGTACTTTCTGGGAGATTATGGAATAAATATGTTTGGGGTGTTACTGGGAGATATATAGACATTTTACTCCTTAGCATCTGAGATAGTGCCACCCAGAATCCCTGTATGTCAGCACATGACCAGATGCCATGCTTCAAATCTGTAAGGGGTTTTGTGCACTTTGGACAAGCAATTATCCGATCCGGGAAAGACGGATGAGGCAGGATGTTGAAACCGTATATGGCCCTATGTGCCAGTCTAAAATAAGTATCTCTCCATGCCTCATTCACCACTGCCTTTCTAACCTGGTTCCATCCTTCTAAAACCCCCTGGGCTATATCAGCATCTGGGAAGTCTTTTTCCCATTTTTTAAACATTACACCCGACGATGTATCTTCAAAAGGACAACGAAGTCCCTCGTATATCTGGGATAATGTATGAGGTGTGGCTGCTGTCCTTGCCATATTATCAATTGCGGTAATTCTAATCAAGTTCCCCATATTACCAGCTTTTCCCTTGAGGAAATCTGTAATTTGTCTGTATTCCAAGAATTTTGTGCAATTGATGCTATACTTTTCCTGTACCTCTCCAAAAGAAAGAAGTCTTCCCTCCTGTTGGTTGATTAGCGCCATCACCTGGTGGATTCCCTTCTCTTTCCATTGCATTAAGCTTGCTTGGCCTTGTCCTGGGAGAAACTCTGGGTGTCCTTCCCATGTTAAGTACCCACTAAATTGATACGGGAGTTTAAATAACTTCCTAGCCGCCTTCCAGGCTCCTATGCTCAGGAGACATCTTTTTGCTATTAGAAAAAAAATATGAGCTAATATCGGGGTAGTCGATTCCTCCGAATCTATATGGAAAATCATAAGATATGGAGATAAAGCCAGATCTAAGTTTAGCCGTCTGTTAAGAGATGTCAACAAGCGTTGCCAAAATTCCTGGGTTTTCGGGCAGGTCCATCTCCCATGATAGAGATCCGACCTTGGTTGTTGACATTTGGGACATGCCACCAATCGATCTGGCATATCCGGGCTCAACGGTATATCAAACCCATAAATGGCGTGGTGGATGAGTTTAAATTGTGATTCCCTCCAACTTTCACAAGGAATAATCTTCCTCACCAGATCCCATCCCTCAAGTATTTTAACAGATAAGTCCTCATCTCCCAAATGACGCTTCCATCTTCTAAAAAGTTGAGGTCTACTGCCCATCCACTGGCATGTCCTAAGAGTTCGCATTAATGCAGATAGTGAATTCTTGTGCGGAGGGTCTCCTATCACATTATCGAGCCAATTCGACTGAAATTCTTTAGAACACGGTTTCAAGCGATGTTGTAAGAAACTTATTATCTGAGCATAACCTAGGAACCATCCCTTTGTTGGGCCAAGTTGGGTCCTGACCTCGGCACTGGATAAGAATCTCCGCTCTGAGGGGTGGAGTAGATGTTTCACTACTTGTATCACCCCGCTTCTCCAGTTTTGAAATTCTGGATTCTCTCCCCTGGGGAAACTCGGGATGTCCCCACAAGTACATGTGCTTTGAGCACTGGAAAGGGAAACCCATTAATTTCCTTGTTGCCTTCCACACAGATATAGTGTCTCTGATCACTAGAGATTTACGGAACGGCAGTGGAATGCAAGAGAATTTTGTGTGCAACAAACTATTCAAGCTCCACGGTTTCGATAGATTATTTTCAAGAGATATGTTGGAGAAGAAGTTGGACCCCTGAATCCAGTCTATTCCATGTCGTAACAGACATGCTAAATTATACGCTCTGACATCGGGAACCCCCAGGCCTCCCACATCTCTGGAAAGCATCAGAGTCTTAAATGAAATCCTATGATGTCTACGTGCCCATATAAAGGAGGAGAAGGCTTTGTGTATGTGTCGTATATCTAGATGTTTCAGAAGCAGGTGAATGGTCTGCAAGGGATAAAGGAGCTTAGGAAAGCTGATCATTTTGATCAAGTCTGCTCTACCAGATAGAGATAAGGGCAGATTGTTCCATTTCCTAAGCTCCGTTTCTATTTTGCAAATAATAGGGTCATAATTAAACTTATAAATGTATTCTGGATATTTTCCAATTTGTATCACAATAAATTATATAATATGTTTGGCCAATCGCACTGGAAGACTATGATTTTTCATAAATTTAGATAAAACACCTCGAGGCGAGATGTCCAAAGTGTCACTTTAAGCCACATTTATCCGCAGACCAGAGGACTTACCAAAACGGTGAATAAGTTTTAATATCGATCCCACCTCATTCACTGGGTCGGACATAAACATCAATATGTCATCTGCAAAGAGTGCTGTTTTAATCCGTTGGTCGCCAATTTTTATCCCCTGAATGCTCGTGTCTCTCTCAATGGCTCTAACGAGGGGCTCAATTGAAAGGTTAAACAAAAGTGGGGATAGAGGGCATCCTTGCCTCGTTCCTTTTTGAAGTTCAAAAACCTTAGACAAGAATCCAGGAGTATACACTCTGGCTATCGCTGAGTCCTATAAGGAGTGCAAATAAACCATGAAAGCTCCCGAGAAGCCCATAAATTCTAATACTTTGTATAACCATAGCCAGGACACGTTGTCAAAAGCCTTCTCGGCGTCAATGGTCATAATCGCCGGTGAGCTGTGCCACTGGGGGTTGATTTTTATGGCATCAAGGACTGTAAGCACCTTGCGGATGTTAGTGACAGCAGATTTGCCCTGTACAAAGCCGACCTGCAAGGGGGATATTAACTTGGAGAGTATGGTCGCCAATCTGTCTGCCATAACTTTTGACACAAGTTTCAGGTCGACATTAATCAAAGATATCGGCCTATAGGACGCAGCTGATGATAGATCCTTATCTGGTTTTGGTAAGAGCTTAATATATGCGGTGTTAGCCACTTCTGGGACTATCCGTCCCTCTAAATATCCATTAAATAAATTTACTAGCTCTGGGGCAATGTGGTCGTTTAGAATTTTGTAAAATTCCCCGGTGAAGCCATCCGGGCCCGGGGCCTTGTTATTTTTCAGGGACTTGATTGTTAATTTTAATTCTTCAAGGGTGACTGGGGAGTTTAGTTTCTCTTTATCTTCCGCTGTCAGGGAAGATAGTCCCAAACCCTGCAACGAAAAACTGGGAGAAGCCTCAGCATTTTCATCTTTAGAGTATAGGGATTGGTAAAATGATCTGAAAACACTATTTATTGCTTGTGGATGTGTCTGCAGCGACCCTGTATCATCCTTCAAAGGCGTCAGCTGACACCCTCCTCTACGGCCTCTGGCCAGATTAGCCAATAATTTACCACACTTATTACCGAATCTGAAAAGCTTTGCCTCTTTGGCCGAAAATTCCATGATCTCCTTCTTCTCTAACCAGTGTTCGTAACGTTCCTTAGCCAAACACCAGGCCTGTTTATTTTTTGGGGTAACATTCCTCTGAAATGTGGTGTAGGATAACCTCAGTTCTGAGCTAAATTTTTCTAGGCTCTGTCTTATATCTTTTTTGATTTTAGCTACATAAGCTATAAGTCGCCCTCTCAACACAGCTTTCCCTGCATCCCAGAAAAGTTGTGGGTTACTGGAGTGTTCTGCACTTAAAGATCTATATTCAATCCACCAACTCTGTAATAATAGCTGAAAATCTTCTCTATCCGCCAAAAAAGATGGAAATCTCCATATAAAATCCGTACCTCTCGGGATGGTGTCAGTCAATGTGATCAACATTGGGGCATGATCCGAAATTATGATGTCATCTATTCTAGAGTCTCTGAGTCGGGATCTCAAAGAAGAGGAGATAAAACCATAATCGATGCGGGACCACGAGTCATGCACCGGTGAATAAAATGTATAGTCCCTAGCCTCAGGGTGCAATACTCTCCATGTATCAATCAATCTCGTCTTCTCCAGAAAGCCGCCCAAAGCCGATTTGTGGCGTGTCGATCCAATGGACCTTGCACTTGACCGTTTGCGATCTTCTTTTGGATCTATAACAGTGTTGAAATCCCCCCCTATTATTTTCAGCCCAATAGAGTCTGTCAGCACCCGATTAGCCAAATCAGAAAGAAATTTAGTCTGACCATCGTTTGGGCAACAAACATTATAAACGCTGATCGTTTCTGTAGGGGTGGATATAGTCATCCTATGCTCCCTACCTTCCAAATCGCTACTGTGCTCTACAACTTGATACTTCAAATTCTTGTTGATTAGTGTTATGACTCCTGCTTTTGAGTTTACCGCCGAAGATCCTAAAACTTCCCCTACCCACAATTTCCTCAGACGGAAAAAATCTGTCCTTTCCAGGTGCGTTTCCTGTAGCAAGGCCAGATCCGCTTTTAACCGCTTTAGGTGCCGAAGCACCATCATCCGCTTTTGAGGCGATCGTAAACCTTTTACATTCCATGTAACTATACGCATGTTATACTAACCATCATATATTCAAATGACTGTAGTGTAATCCCTAGATAAAACTCTAACAATTTCAATTGAACAAGAGTAGAACTTGGGAAAACGCCCCAATATTCTTGAAACATAAAGAATGCACTTCTTAACCTGGAGATGTTCAACCACACATCTCCTAAGAAAGCAGTGCCACTGAACTTCCTTTTTTCCGCTCTTCTCAGGCTTACCATCTAGGCATAAAAGCTCCTAAGGGGGGCTCCCCCCCCCACCCCTCCCCATATAAGGTGTCACATCTTGCTTCCTGGCATTTCGTCAGTCACATCTTATTTGAAATTCTTAACTCTACACAATCAAATACTACCCATTGAACATGACTCATTGTTTGCTAAACATGGGCCGCCATATCATACCGCGGACCACACTTCGCAATTTGCACCCCCAGCATGTTTTAAATGAAACATGAAAATTAACATGAATTAAGAAATCACATTCTGGCCACCGACCATGTCAAAGCATGATCCAACTCAAAAGGACATCATCCTCTTATCAAACCCCCTGAAAAAGTGCTTCTATAATCATATCAATAGTTAGGTTGTCTACCCTATCTTTCAAGTCCCGCCAGCGGTGTCAAGCTTTGGCTTCTTATCTTGCTTCTGACGATCTTGATACTCTCCAGTCATCTTATCATTCCGGCGCTGTCCATCAACTAGGATGACCTGCAGGCCTAACCCCTCCACCGCTGATTGTGGATCTCTGAAAAAGAGAGGAGGACCCTCATTTTGGAAGACTTTCAAAGTCGCTGGATACAGTAGCGCAAATTTCCGTTGAGATTTGTGCAGTTCTGAACATATAGCAGAAAACGCCCTCCGTCGTCTGGTGACTTCCGCTGAGAAGTCTGCGAATAACAAAATCCTACAACCGTGTAGCTCGATTCCTGAACTTTTTGATCTATAAGCCGCCAGGATCTCAGCTTTATCAGCATAGTCCAGGTATTTGCAAATTGCCGGTCTCGGTCGTTCTTTCCTCTTGTCATCAGGCGCATTCAAGCTAGCTCTCCGATCAGGCCCCAGTCTATGCGCACGTTCTACTTTACATTTCCTCAGTATCCCAAGGTACTGTGGGATCTCATTTTCACAGAGATTGGTTAAGGCTGTTACAGAGAGAGATTCTGGAACACCTATTAATTTTAAATTGCTCCGCCTTGATCTGTTCTCTAAGTCGTCGCATTTCTCCCAAAGTTTTCTGTTATCTTTTGCCATTTCCTGAAGTTGGAATTGGAGATCTTCATCGTCTTTTTCTATAGCCAGAGACCGTTCTTCTACATCATCTAGACGTTCCTCATGTTGAGCCACAGAGCTTTGTAAGTCTTTCAAGGTTGTGCCAACCATGCTGGTTAAGGAGGACTGGAGATCTGGTAAGATTACTTTTGCCACCTCTATCGCTATTTGTTTCAGATCAGATATACTAAATCTGGAAGATGTAGAGTCCTCAAAGTCAAGTATGTTAGTGGCTGGTGTTGTAGTGCATTGAAATACGTCATATTCAGTTTGGCCACCAGGTGTCACTGCCTCTCCTTTTTGGTTTTTCAAAGCACTTCTGGTCTTGGCAGTCATTTTAAGCAGATACTTGTCCATTTAAGGAATAAGGATATTTCTTTTGCGTTACAACACCAATTTATTTGACTTCTCTGACTCCAGGGAGTACTTAGACAGGAGAATATTGTGATTTAGCAGTCCCTCCTTCAGGCAACCACAGATTGACTTGGGGCTGCTGACATGGGTAGGTAGAAGGAGATCTCAAGCGCTTCTGCCAGTGTTGTGTAATATACTAGCCAGAGAGATGAAGTACAGGATCATGTCAGATGCTGATAGCACAGTCCCTCAGGGTAACTGGATCTGATCTTTAACTGACCGTATGTTGATCATTTGAGAAGCCAGAGGGATGAAGCAGAGGGCCATGTCAGGGGCTGGTATCACAGTCTCTCTGGATGTCTGGGTTTAATTTGTAGCTGATTGCATGCTTGCTGTCTGGATAGCCAGGAGCTGTGCAGACTTTATGTTGTGGTTATTCTGTGCATGGGCTCTGGAGCTATAAGGTCAGAGGTGCCAGTAATTTGATCTGCCTGGCTGCGCTATGTGCCGCCGCTCGTCTACTCCGTTATGATGCGGAGTGCAGGGCTTTTCAAGACGGCGGGCGCCATGCGGCCGCCGCCGTACAGCTGTGTCTTCTCGCCTGCCGGCGGGTATTTACCGCGCTCCTGCTCCTCGTTCGTCTCCCGCTGTGGTCATGGCCCCATCCGCCGCCATTACTCCTCGCTCCCAGCCAGTACGCTCTGCTGGTGTTAGTAGAAGGGTGCAGGGGGATCGGAGCCTCTTCTACCCGCGGCTGAGCATCGCGGCGCCGGAACCGGAAGCCAAAATCTATTTCTTCATGTTTATATATTTTTACATGCATTTCTCCATAGAGAAGTAGCTCCTCTTGTGATTGGTCCACTCATACCTCCCGCGATCTGTACTACCAATCACAGCTTTTCTCACACCTTTAGCCTTCATTGGCTGTTTCAAAACTACCGCCTCTGAACCTCTCACTGTCTATTGGTCTATTCTCCTTACCCACACTATAGTTCAACCAATCATGTTTTTTATTAGAATTATAAAGTTTTTTTGGTGCTTCCTAACTTAGAAACTTCAGTGCCTTATATTTTTAAACTCTATAAGCCCCACCATTGGTGCGTTTGTATCACCCGCTCCTTCTCCTATTGGTCGCCATTTTTCCATTAACGTATGGAGTTTTCAAGGATTTATCTACATTCACTGATATTAATATATCCCGCCAGGATTTATCTACATCACGGGCTCACATACTATAGGTTCACAGCCACTTTTCTTGAAATTATATTTCCTATGTACTACATATCCAAAAACAACTTTTTTTTTCTTCCTCTTTTTCCCACGGTATTCTTTATTAGTTCTTTCTTTTTCCTTTTTTTCTTTTTTGACTGACAGTTTTTCCTCCTATCCGGAGGACTCTTCTTCCCGTGTCTTTCAATCTCTTTGATTGACACTTCTTTCTCCAATGTTCTTTGATCTTCCCAGTAACATTACTGATCACCCGTATCTTCACGTCATTCAACAGACACACCTTTGATCCAATTACAACTTATGTATTGTTATATATACCTTGTTTTAACTTGATGTATTGTGTACTTCTGATGAAGCGCGTGTGCTTGCGTCAAACGCGTCAAGTCTATTTGTTTTGCTTTTAATCTTGCAAGGGTAACTCCCCTGCATTTTTAAGAATAAAAGCTATTTTATCTAAAAGCCTCTAGCTCGGGCTTTTTTTAGATTGCATGTGCGCCGGGTCCATTTTTTCTTTTTCTATTTGGGTTTATCTCCCACCGGACCACGGAGTGGAGCTTCAGTACCCAGCGGCTGCCGTACTAAGGGCTACGGAATATAAATAGCCCTGTAAACGCATATGAGTGTTGTGCCTCTACATTAATAGTGCAACGCTCTAAGGTGAGAGTCTAACTCTTATTCATTACTACAGTTTATTATTTTTTACGGTATAACACTATTGTGCGCCCCCTCTCTTTTTTTCTTTTTGCATACGATCCTATTGTACACACGGGGAGATAATTGACATGACAGTCTATGGGGCCGATGGTCTGCCCCCTCCCACCTCCGTGCGGCAGGAGTACTCGCCAATCAGCGCGACTCTAAAAGACCCGGCTTAATTGCAGGGCATACCGTACGCCCCGCAATTAAGCCTTGTGAGCGTACCCTAACCGTTCATGCCTTCTCCCTCTCCCCCACCCTCCGCCTTTCTGTTTTAGCATTACTTATTCAATTCCGGACTTGTTTGGACTAAATACCAGACCTGACTTAAAAGAGTTCAAGCTCTGCTATGTTATGTTTTATAAAACGCGTTTGAATTTGAAAAAAAATGGTGTGCCAAGTCTTGTTCATGTGATACTCTTAATAGCTGACAGGTGGCTTCTCGAACACTGGATAAATTCTAGTTTGCCAACTCTAAACAATGGCTTTTGAGAACATGAAAATATATTTCAACATAGATACAATCAAAGCCCAAAGGCAAAGTACGAGTAAAGCTAAAAGTTTCTAGGCAAAATAGGAAAAGTTTATTATATCAACTTTCACTACTGAGGAACTCTGCAATCTAAGAGATTCCTTTAAGCCTACCACTTGGTGTGACTGAGGAGTGACAGGTGGGTATATAGATGACTACTTTACTCCAACAAATCAAGATTAAGGGCGACACGTCCGAAAATTGGCGGCGCCGCGGCATTTTTTAGGCACATTAAATCAGTGTAAAGTGCACAAGAAAGTACGATCCTCTCAGAAATCTGGCATCTGGTATACCTTGCATAGTAAACTAAATGCGCCTAAAAAGGCGCATTGCGCAAATTTCGGCACATAGCGTATCATTGTTAGTGTATGTAATGTGCCTGTCGAGGTGCACTGTGCAACGGAGGCGCATAACATATCATTACTAGTGAGGCACACTGCGTTATGGAGGCGCACAGTGTATCATTGCTTCTATATTTAATGTGCCTTTTTAGGCGCATTACAATGTGTTGTACCCGACGTATAATGCGCCTAATTTTGGTATATTACAGTTCATTTACATCGAGAATATGGCATCAAAAGTGTTTTTGGTGCAAAATAGACTTAAAAAAGGCGTTTGCTTTTGGGACATGTCGCCCTAAGTGGGATGATTGGGCCATCTTTTATGAAGGGGCTGGGATGATGATACAATCATTCAAAAATAACCAATTTCTAATGAAAGTAGGAAGAAATCCATAGAACCAGATCATGACTTAATGATCAATGGTTAATAAATAACGACTTCCGGCACCGGCGCATGAAGACGTGGTGAGGATCGGCTCCCCGCGCCTGCCGGCTTAATACCGCCATTAGCTGTATATAAAAGCGCTGACCTGGCCGAACACAGTGAGCACAGCTCCCCTGCATACCGGAGCATACTGCCTGACACAAGCCGCCGGAGTCGTGGACTTTGCCGTTCCACTGCGGCTCTCACGTTACGGGATAAGTAGCGCTCTGGGGCCAGCCTGCTTTCTGGAGAGAGACGGCAAAGGCGCACTGCACGCCAACAGCAGCAGGAGCGCGTCTTGAGCGGCCGACTTGCCGAGAGTGGGGTAAGGAGATCACTCCCGCCCCTGTACAGCCCTGGAAGAGTGACAAACTCCCGGAGGGGGGTTCCCGACACGGCCTGCTCGCCGCACGTCCGCACCGGCAGCGGAGGGTTTACTCACATACCTCCTGCTGTGATCAGCCCGCCCGCAACAATGCGCCTTTGGCCGTACACTGGCACGCATACTTAAAGAGACACTGACTGCAGATAACCCGCATTCTGATTGCGCAGAGCCACCACCTGCTGCCTGCATAGCGGACACATCTGGCGTTCAGAGGGGATATAAACTCCCCACGTCCTGACAGCACTACTCCCTGATGGAGAAATATCTACTCCGTAGCGCCCAAAAGACCAGAGCAACACGGGAACAGCCGCAGGTTATACCTAAAATGGCTTCTGCCAGCCACGTGCCGGCCAGAGATATGGAGGAAGACCACAGCAGTGCCAGCAACAGCAAGAGGGAGGGGGACAGCGCAGGATCTTTCCTAGAACCTTGCCCAGCGGGATCCCAGGACTCGCTGAACCCCGTTTTCAATATGCCGATTAATTACAAGCTACTAGCTACAGAAGTTGCAAGACAAATTGCCCCAGATCTGCAGGTGGCTCTAGAATCCACCATCCAGGCCTCTCTGCTCAAACTACAGCAGGATGTTCATGCCCACTCTGCCAGACTCAAAGAATTAGAAAACAGAGTAAATGACTTAGAGACGGACAACAGCACTCTGAATGCCCACCTGAAACTCTGTGCCAAGACGCAACTGGTGCAACAAGAGTGCATCGAAGACCTTGAAAATCGCTCCAGACGGAGTAACTTGAGTTACTAGTGGGTCTCCCTGAATCGTTTAAGCAACGTGACCTACAACCCCTCTGTGAGGATGAGTTGCCCGCTGCCCTAGGCATCAACCATGGCTGCCGTATCGAAAGAATACACCGAGTAGGCCCGGAATGAAAGACAGCCCCAGCATCTAAATCTCAACAACGACAGAAGAGCTGCACTGTGATAATGAAGTTCCTGGATTTTAATGATAAGACCGAAATTCTGAGGGCATATCGCAGGTGCAATACGCCATTATTACTCCAGGGACATAAGGTGCTGTTATTTGAAGATTTCTCTGCGGAGGTCTCCCAGAGAAGACGCGCTTTCAGCAAAATCTGCACAGCACTATTTCGACGGAAGATTCGATTCCAGATTCTTTACCCGGCCACCCTCAAGATGCTGGACCCTGATGGCCTGCCCAGGTTCTTCGAATCGGCTGTGGAAGCAGAAGAGGATCTACGCGACCTTACGAGCTTCAGAGAGACACCAGTCTCCAAAACCCCAGCTCGGTCACCACGATCGCCCGAGACGACAGCAACTGACACCCTTGAGACCTCCAGGAGGAGACAGAGGGAGATCTCATGGGCTCGCTCACGATCTCTGTCACCACCTCCACTTTCGCCCAAAGAAGGCCGCCAGCTGAGACGGAGGCGCCAATGAGACTCTGCCCTGACTGAGGAGACTGGTCACCCTGCTCGGCGAGGATCAGGTTCTGGGGAGGGGGAGGGTTGACTGTATGAACATCCTTGGATCATTTCCCTTTTATGGGAGGCGAGGGTTGTCATAGGGGTCTTTTCTAGACTGTCTTGAGATGCAATTTCTCTCATCACATATCTGATTATAGGCCAATCCTGAGAACTCTAGTAATTTCAAAGGTTTTTGCCGGTGGGGGAGGGGGGGCACTGGTTCTTGTTGGGGAAAAGTATCTTCATGCTAATGTAAAAAAAAGGGAGTCCTTCCGACATATTGAAAGCGGGGCATGCAACAGCCCCCCGTCAGCGTCATTATACGTTCCTGCCAATTGGCAAATGTTTGCATGCTTATTATGCCAGTTTACCTGTTTGTTGAATTTGTCTATGTTTCATCTATCATGCTCTGATTTAGTGCCCCAGAAAATTTGCCTAAAATGTCTGACCCTTCCGGAAACACTTTGGGCGACATGTATGAACGGGCTTTTCGCCCGTTTTCTGGCGTATCCTGCGCCTCCCGGCCCGAATCCCCCTGTCGGACGCAGGGATGCAGTGTTAGGCGCAGCGTTCGCCACTTTCAGCTGCGCCCCGCATGAAGGGGCGGGCAATGGGCGCGGTGTGGGCGCGGTGTAGGCGTTCCGGGGCGGGACGCGGCGCGCTCGAAAACTCCGAGGCATGTACGATCGCGGCTCGCCAAAGCGCGGCGCAATGCAGCGCTCGGCAGCTCCGACAGGCAGACCTAGTTTATTTTGGTCTAAATGCTCCGGCAGAGGCGAAGTGAAGCAAGATCGGAACATGCGAGGAAGCAGATAGAAGATCGCGACAGAAATCTCGGCGCTCCGCTCCGTGCAGCAGGAGTATGATTCCGAAAAAATCGCCTTTATAAAGGCGGAAAACATTATCAGAAAAGAGCTCAACCTCAAAAATAAAAATAATCAAAAAAAAATCACTTTCCAAAAATCTAGAACGGCGCAATATCAAGAATTCGGATATTGGAAATTGTCGGGAAATACAGTAATTCAAATTCTGAAAGCTATTCTCATTGGTCGGCAGAAACCGGCCAATCAGAATAGGAGCGACAGTGAACCATTAAAACCTATGGAGAACGATTGACCAATCAGAATCAACGGCGGGACAGTTCAAAATACAGTAAAAATGCAGAAAAGAGCTGATTGGTTGAGCTAGCGGGGGCTTGGCTATCTCGGCCAATCAGTATAGGAGCGACAGGGACCCATTATAGCCTATGGAGAATTTTGAACCAATCAAAATCCAAGGCGGGACAGTTCAAAATACAGTAAAAATGCAGAAAAGAGCTGATTGGCTGAGCTGTGTGGCGCAGTCCCGCACAGCGCCCATGTCCCCGCACTGCGCCCATGTCCCCGCACTGAGCCCCACACACTCAGTGTATGAGCGCACCTCCTCGGACAGCGAATCTTAGGCGCAGCGCCGCACTGCGCCCATGTCCCCACACTGTGCCCCCCCCACTGGCAAGGCGCGGCAGACTTTTCCCCGCATGTATGAGTGCACTACCTCGGGTGGCGAATCATAGGCGCAGCGCCGCACTGCGCCTAAGTCCCGCACTGCGCCTCAAACACTGGCGAGGTGCGGCGGACTTTACATAGGATGTATGAGCGCGCCCCAGCGTCGACATAACTCAGGCGCAGATTTCGCCGGAATGGTGCGCCCCTTCGTGGCGTGAGTCATACATGTCGCCCTTTGTGCCAACCCACAGCTCGCCCATATCGAAATCTCCTTTATATGCGGATCTTTTCCTGGAACATAAAGGGGCTCCGTTCCCCGAATAAATGGATGAAGGTGACCCGGCATCTAAAGAGGCTCTGCCCTGATGTGGTCCTCCTGCAGGAAACACATCTGAAAGCTGATGACATTTAGCGATTGGAGAAGCTGTGGGTGGGTCACACTTTTGGGTCCCCGTCCATGCTTGGCAAGGCAGGGGTAGTCACGCTTATTCATAAAAATGTTCCTTTTGAGCTGGTTTCACATGAGCACGACTCAGAGGGTAGAGTCTCCCATCTAGTCATTAAGTGGGGAGAATGTGACCTTAGCATCTTTAATATCTATGGACCCAATGGTCAGAACCGGGTATTTTTTAGGGAGTTAGCGGAGAGGATTTGCACCGATCGACACCAATGCCAAATTATCGGAGGAGGCATGAATGCGGTTGTAGATCAGGTTGAGGATAGTAGGGGAGGGCCAGCATCCCAAGTAAACAGTAAGGGCATTTCCACGTCTGAAAAGGGAGTCTTATGCCACCTCATGGACTCCGCTAGTCTTCATGATTGTTGGAGAGAACGAAACCCCGATGAACGGGACTACACTCACTATTCCCCCGGTCCCCCAAAGCCCGTGGTCTAGGTTGGATCATCTGCTGGTTTCTGACTCCCTTCAACCCAGAGTCGAAAATGCCAAAATTTTGAACATGGTCATCTCTGATCACTACCCAATCTCAGTAGATTTGATGGAATTTTTCTCAAGGGGTCCAGATTTTATTTGGAAGTTTCCTTCCTACCTCGCAAAGACAGATTCTTTCGCTGAGATGGTTAGGGGTTGGTGGATGACCTATGCTTCGGACAACCTGTCCCACCGGGGCGACCCCTCACTATATTGGGCAACCGCGAAGGCGGTACTTAGAGGCAGGGTCATAGCCTATACCTCCGTCTATAAACGCAAACTGAAGGAGGCCTATTTGACTGCCTCAGAACGAGTTAGGGAGACCTATAAGACCTTCCTCGGAGATAGCCCTGACAAGCCCAAGCGGGACTGGGAACAGGCCAAAAGAGAGTTTGATCTTTGGGCAGATCGTACAAAGGAGTTACATAGGTCACAACTACACTCCACACTCTTCAGATATGGAAACAAATCCGGGAAACTTCTTTCCCGGCTGCTGAAAGGGGCCTATAAACCTGCACACATACAAGCGCTTCGCACACCCGAAGGTACTATTACCCGGCACGGATCAACGACACACTCAGACAATTTTATGCTACACTGTACTCCTCTGAGGGAAAATTTGAAGCAGAGGATGGACAGCGATTCCTCTCCAAAGTCAAATTGCCGCATTTTGTCAGTTCCCCAGAGGGAGAAATGAATGCGGACATAAATGAGGAGGAGGTCAAGATGGCTATTCGCCACTTAAAGGGCAGGCAAGGCCCCCAGGACCTGATGGGTTCTCTGGGGAGGTGTACAAGATCCTAAGTGAACAGATCACCCCCATCCTCACCGAATATTATAACTCGATATTACATAATGAGCCTGTTCGCCCAGAATCAAAAAACGCATACATTAAAATTATCCCGAAAAAAGGGGAAAAGGGCCCCGTGTCCCTGCATCATATAGGCCCATATCCCTCATAGACATCGACTAGAAGATCTAGTCAAAGATACTGGCTGATCGCCTCGCTTGTTTTATGCCACACTTGACTGGACCCTCCCAAAAGGGCTTCATTAAGGGAAGAGCGGCAGTGGGAAACATCAGGAAAGTGCTTGCGGTACTGGAAAGGGTCCGACACAAGCCATTGCCAGGAGAGAGGCCTGTCCTGGTGGCCGTAGATGCAGAAAAGGCCTTTGATAATGTGTGATGGGACTGGCTTTGGTTTGTTCTGGATACCATGGGAATAACAGGGACGTTTAGGTCTGTCCTCTCTGCCATTTACGATGCCCCAATGGCCCAAATTCACACCCCGGGTTTCCTTTCTCCAAAAATCCCCCTCCATAAAGGGACAAGACAGGGGTGTCCGCTTTCCCCCTTACTTTTTAATTTGGCCTTAGAACCTTTGGCACGGGTACTTGAGGATTCTGATCTCTTTTCGGGGATCCAGATAGGAGACAGAGAGGTGAAGACCGCTTTGTTTGCGGATGATCTTATACTTGTCACGGCGCTTGGCGATTACGGGGTCCGGTGCGGGTGCCGCGGCTGCCCGCAGCCGTTGTCCTTCTGCCCCTGGCTGGGAAACCCCATACTCACCAGTCCCCGCTCCTGTGTCCGGCTCTGACAGCCGCCGCGCGCGACGGCTGGTCTGGATTTAAAGGGCCAGCGCGCCATTAATTGGTTATTGACGGCCGCTGGTCCTATATAAGGTATACGCCCCCAGCACTCTCTGCCAGTTTGTTGGTGTGCGTTAGCAAGTCTTGAGAGTGTTCTAGTCCTGTCTGATTATCCGTGTACCAGTCCGTTCCGCTACGTTTCCTGGGCCTTGCCTTTGGGTTTTCGCCTGCCCTGACCGTCTGCCTGTCTCTGCCCCGAACCTCTGCCGCCTGCCCTGACCTCCTGCCTGTCCCCGGACTATTTCCTCCGGATTACGTTTCTGTAACCCCGCATTACCCCGGCCGCCAACGCAAGCAAGTTTACGTCAGGGGTAGCGACCTGGTAAGCCTCACGCCGCAGCAAGTCCCTCCGCTTTGTGGCGGGGTCTGGTGAATACCGGGGGGTACTTAGATTCCGCTCCCTGCCGTGGCTTACACCATTGCTTGCGGTGGTCCAGCGAATCCACCAAAAACCCCCTTACAGTCAAACTGGCCATGGATTCGCCAGGGTACCCTTGCCCGTCTCCGGGAGTTTCCGAGGGTGTCGAACGCCCGTTTCCAAGCGGGTTTGGACAGCGTGGCCATGATGAGAAAAATTGCAGCTCGTTTTCCTCCGCCAGCGGCGGTGAGAAGCCTTGGCCTGGGCCACTCCGTTATGGGACCGAGGAGATCCGCTGACGACGAATCTACAAGCCTTTCTCCAGGGGTTTCCGCAACGTCTTCGAGGAACTGGCGCACCTCCTCCGCCGGCCGCGGCTCTGCTCCGTCTCTGTCAGGGCGACCCAATGTGCGTCACTACTCGTGCGTTCCGCTCCTTGCCTCTGAATTAAATTTGGAAAAATGAGGCCTTGGTGGAAACCTTCGGAAAGGTCTTGGGCCATATTAAGGATGGCTCGCGGCCGGACTCCCGTCACTCGGGATGAATGTTCTTTGGGGCCTCCCGAATTTGAATTTCAGTTTGTGGGGACAAAAAGGCTCCCCCTTCAACGGGAGGTCACCCATCCACCCGGCTACCTTTTTGGTCCGTCTTTAAATTTTCTCCACTACCTTGCCAAGGGTTCGGGGAAATCCGTTAAATGAGAGAGCCCACTTGACCCGGAGAATACTGCAGGTGTTGAGCAGTTATGCTTTTGTGGGGGTTCCCCGGAAAATTAAATTGGGGAATGTACGGTCGTCCGGGAAAAACTGCCCCTTTTTGGGGTTCACAGGAGGGCATTTGGGTTAGTGCACCCTCCTCCGTTGCCATTCCTACTCTGTGGAATTTCACCGGACCCCCCTTCCCAAAGCCCCCGCCTTCCTTGATTCGGGGTCGCTGGGAATTTTGTCAGCCAGTTGGGTCCCCAAAGTTTTTTCCCCCCGTGACCCTCTGCAGAAACCCATGTTGTCTTTCCGAGTGGCGAATGCCTAAAGGACGTACCCCGGTTTCTGCATGGGCCTTCTGTTTAATTAGGCGCTTTTCCCAAAAGGGAAATCTAAAAGCTGTGGTCTCCCTTTTTCCCTCTTCTGGATTCCCCTTGGCCTCCCTTGGTTGCAAAGCTGCTCCGCCTTGGACTGGAACACGGGCAAAATTATCCTTTGGGGGCCCCTGGTCCCACTCGCATGCCTTCCGGTTCTCGTTTCCCTTGGCCCCCCCCAGTAAACTCTAGAAACCTTGTGGGGTTCCCCCACTGTATAGACTTTGCGACGTGTTTTCTGAGAGGACGGGCCCAAAAAATACTGCCCCCGCATCAGCCGTTTGATTGCCCTATTGACCTGAACCCGGTAGTATCCTCCCGGGCAGAGTCTTCCTTTCCGTCTCGGAGACAAAAGCTATGAGGGAGTATTTTTCAGGAGAACCTCCGTAAGGGTTCATACGCAAGTTTCCTACCGGGGGGGGCTGGCTTCTTCTTTGTCAAAAAGAAGGTGGTATTAGGGGCCCCTGTATGATTATGGGGGTTAAAACAAAATTACTATCAAAAATTGTCCCCCCTGCCTCTGATCTCGGAGCTGTTCGTCGCCTGCGTGGGGGCAAAAATTTTTTCATTTGGGATTTGGGGGAGGTAAAACCTGATCCTTTCCCGAAAAGGCGACGAGTAAAAAAACGGCTTTAACCCCAGAGGGGCCCTTTTTGATATCGGGTATCCCATTGGCCTTTGCAATGTCCAGCGTTTTCCAGAATTTCAAAAAAGAGATTTCCCGCGACTCCTTTATGTTGTGTCATCGTTTACTTGGATGACATCCGATTTTTTTCCCGATCTAAAGACTCACTGCCACCACGTCCGCCTGGTGCTCAAACGTCTCCGAGCCATCAGTTATATATCAAATGGAGAAATGCCTCTTTGAACGCATCGTTGCCCTTCCTGGGGTAATCGTCTGGATCGGGTTCCCCAGATGGATCCCCAAAAGCTGTCTGCAGTCTTACAGTGGCCTGTCCGGGGCCTTGGGTATCCAACGTTTTCTGGGCTTTGCAAATTATCAGAAATTTTGCCCGCAGTCCCCCACCTGGCCCCCAGTTTGGGGGGGCACTGACAAAAAAATTGCCAACCCAAAATCCTGGCCCAGAGCTAAAGAACCTTTGAGCTCCTAAAATTTTGCTTTGTTCGGCCCCTGTTTGTTCGCCCGGCCCCGCGCGCCCCGTTCGCCCTTTGAAGAGGCGCCTCTTCAGTTGGTGCAGGAGCCGTCCTTTACAGAAGTCTCCCTCGGGAAAAAACTGATATTGCGTTTTTTTCTCTAAGCCCTTCACCCCGCGAGTAAAAATTTTCGATTGGGATATGAATTTTTTTCCATAAATTTGGGCCCCCTAGAAGAAGGGCGGCCTCTGGAGGGTGCCGCGATCCCATCGAAATCTTCACGGACAAAAAAACCCCTTTTTCTTCGTAGCTAAAGCCCAAAAATTCGTAAGCGGTGGTCCCTCTTCTTCCCCCCGTTTTGCTTTTTCTTGCACTTTGGCAGCTGAGAAGAAGTCGGGCGGATGCCCTTTCTAGATCCCGGACACTGTGGGTTTCAGAACCCCCTTTTGCAGCCATAATTCCTCCAAAAAGTTCCTCACGGCAGCCCCGTGGGTCTTAACATTACCTCGGGGGAAGACCCACGTTGCCCTGCCAGCGGCCTCGTATTCTAAAGTGGGGACACTCTCCCCAAATGTGGCCATCCCGGGTGCAAAGTCTCTTCAATTTTTTCTCGCTATTATGGTGGTTACCCTGCTCAAGATGTTAGGGGGTTTGTCCCCCGCCTGGCCCCCTGTGCTCGTAACAAAAGTCCCTCACCCCGACCCCCGGGGGGTTTTGGCTGCTTCCCCGTGCCCGGAGAAACCCTGGTCCCCCTATAGCCAGGACTTCGTTAGACTCCCAGCCTCCTGGGTAACACGGGCATTGGGGGGGGGGACCCCATAGGTTAAAGATGGCTATTTTGTCCCTTGGGGTTACCCTCCGTATCATTTGGCCCAACATTTTTTTTCCCGAACGTTTTTTTGGCTACCGGGCTCCTATTACATATTGTTTCCGATAGGGGGGGGGGTCCCGTCTGTGTCAAAAAATTTTGGGGGGTCTGTGTGCTATTCAGGTTCAACTGGACTTCTCGTGGATACCACCTCAAACCCCAAAGGGAGGTAGAAGGGTTAACCCGGTTTTGGGGGCCACCTGCGACATTTTTTATCGCCGCGGATAAATGGTCTGCCTCCTCCCTTTGGGCGGAATTTTATACAATTTCCCTTTGGGCTCTGAATCCGCTGGAGCCTTCCTTTTTTGTTGTCTTTGGGCTCATCCCGCCGCCTTCCCTTGTACCCCGTGTCAGTTCCAGCCTTTGGATGCCCAAGTGGGACATCAAGTCACTTGCCCCAAATACATTGCTTCAAGGTGCCCAGTTAAAGTTGGGCCTAAGTATTGGGCCCTTTTTTGGTATTCGGGAATTAATTCCCCGGGGTCCTACAAACCCCCTTTCCTCTGACTTTACGTATCCCGAAAGCGTTTCAAATGTCCTCCTCAGCCTGTGGTGCTGAAACCGCTTCTCCCGTAGTCTTTTTCCCCTTTTTCCTGTTTTAATACAAAATAAAAATTTTTAGGTCAAGGGGTACTGGGGGAGGGAAAAGGGTGGGGGGAAGTGGGGTTTTTCCTATTGATGGAGGGTTCGGTCCGGAGGGGGGGTTCGCGGGAACCCGGGCCAAACTGTCCCCTGTCGCCTTCTAAATTCCAAAGGAAGAGGGGGGGGTAAAGGGGGGGGGGGGGTATGTCAGGCGCTTGGCGCGTGGTGCACGGCCGTCCCCCTGCGCTTACGGGGTCCGGGCGGGGGGCGCAGCTGCCCCCCAGCCCCTTGTCCCTTCTGCCTTGGGCCCAAGACCCGTCTACAGTCCTCGCTCCCTGGTCCGGCTTGACAGCCGCCGGGGCGTTTTCCGCTGCTTTAAGGTGGCGGCCGGGCTGGTCTGGATTTAAAGGGCCAGGCCCCAGTTTTAATTTTGGTTATTGACGGCCGTGGTCCTATTTAAAAGGTTACCCCCCGCACTCTTGCCGTTTGTTTGGGGTGGTTAGCAAGTCTTAGAGTTTTTTGTCCTGTTGTTATCTGTGTACCAGTGTTGCTACGTTTCCTGACTTCCTTTTTTTGCCCCTGCCCTGACCCTCTGCCTGTCTCTGACCCCGAACCCCTGCCCCCCTGCCGACCCCCTGCCCCGTCACATACCCCCCGATTAAATTTTTTGTACCCCCGCATTACCCGGCCGCCAAAGAAAAAACAAGTCCGTCAGGGGGTACGACCGGTAGCCCACGCGCGCAAATCCCTCCCGCTTTGCGGGGGCTCTGTGAAAAACCCGGGGGTATTAGACTCCCCCTTGGGTGGCTTACCCCATGCTTGCGGTGGTCCAGCGAATCCACCCCAAACCCCTTACAATTTATTCATTCTGCTCCTGAAATCAGCTTCTCCCGTGCTGGGTTGCTGTTCTTTTCGGTACGCTTCGGATACAAAGTGACGTGTCCAAGAGTGATTGTTGAAATTGGCCCAAAAATATCACGTCCCAGTGGGCAAACATGGGATTTTGACTTACCGAGTCGGAAAAAACCCCACCTATTTGGTTCAAGGTGGGTCGGATCGGACTCGTGTATAAT